>OZ024908.1:92838226-92933226 GCA_964017125.1 Flabesymbios commensalis
TTTTAACCCTTTCACCACTGAAGCCCGTTTTTATGTGCTGAATGCCATAGCATTCAGCACATAAAAACGGGCTTCAGTGGTGAAAGGGTTAATCCGTTTTCTGAGCTGATTAAATCACAGTTATTGGGAACGAAATGAGTGTTTAAACATAAACATTTGCAAATGTTCCGTCTCAAATTAACCCAATATGAGTAATTTGCACCCACTTTGAAGCTGAAGCTGTGGGTCGCGGTAGCGAGACCGTCGCGGTAGCGAGACACAACTCCAAGTGGATGAAAATTATTTTTTTAATGCAGCGCTTTAGTGGTTAACGTCAGACCAAAGTTATCATTTCAGAGCTTGTATTTCAATACGAGGATTGTATAAAGGTTCAAGAACAGTGTTGGCTTAAAGTAGGTCCAACGTCGCAGACGCTGGAACAGCATTAAACCAACATTGGTTCAACCAAGGACTTGGCTCAACGTATCTACACTACCGGTTGATGAGATCCACAATTTCCCGAGCGGATCTGAAACATGGTACCTGGGGCGCATTGGCGCGTAACCAGGGTACCCACCCCTGTACCGCTGTCAACACAGATTTGATACTCAGTACTCCCGTCAAAACCTATGTTTCTTCCCAGTTCACAAGAGCCAACCGTGTCAGTCGGCAGCAGACCTGTATAAGGGAAGACAAAAACACAATCAGAGAAACATATAAAATGAGTCAACTCTTGTTTTGCTATAGAGGTTTTGCAGGTGGCGTCACATGGTCACGGAATTTTATGCCAGCATCATAGGTGGCACATATTGTCTTGTTCCACCAAGTGATAATTTGATGGCTATTATTATTTGGCCTAATAGTCTAGACCATATTAAAGCATTTACATTTGGATACTTATAATATATGACTAGTGTAGGCTATGAATGATGATATGAGCATAAAAAATAGGCCTTTACGTTTTGGACTTGGGGTAGGCCGTATTTAGCTTAAGTTGAGGACAAGACTTCAAAACAAGCTTAGCCACTTTCTAGTCTTTCTGCCTCCTGTCTACACTGACTTATCAGTGAATGTCACAGTACATCACCCACTGATCTTTTTCGTCGCATTTGCTATTAATCAACACCAGGGATCTCTGTCATTTTTTTACATCACCTTCTGCCAACCAGCATCCAGCAATTCAATTCATAGCACGAGCCGTGAGGTAGATCGTGATTGGTCAGTTGTGTTTAGATGCACATTTGCCAAAACGCAGTGCACGTCATACAAGCCAGAGGGTATCCAAGAGTGTTCCACTTTCAATTTTGTATTTATTTATGATTATTTTATTTTTAAAACTTGAACTAAGCACAATTTTTAGTGTATATAGTATATATCAGTGTATATTCAGTCTAGATGTGTTTATCTCATCTTCAGAAGCGTCAGTGCTAATAGCAAGAATTCAGTTATTTTGCACTCCGTGAGGCCACCATTCTGAAAGTAGTGGTAGAGTTTTCACACATCTAGACGCGAATGTACAAACAGTGGCTGTGGAAGCTGTGACCCCTAGTGGTGACTATTAGCTAGTCAGGGGATGAAGTCCAGTGTCTGAAGTAGAGACACTCGTGACACTCGTGGATCTCCGGTCTGGCACTGTGCTTGATGGATTTATTTCGAGTTAAATTTAGTAGCAATAAATACCCATGGTAGATTATCTACAATGGTAAATTATGTTCTTCTGGGACATGGGAAACACAAATAGATGGGGAAATAAATGTTTTTTGGAACACATTTTTTCTGATTATAATACATGTTATATAAAATAGAGGAGTAGAAATGTATTTATTAAGTTTATTTGAAAACCTTCTAACCCTTAACGTTATAATAGCTTCAGATATAATATTAGGTTCAACAATAGTATGTGTGTGTGGGCCTATATGCACATAATAGCATAAATGCATAATGTTTTATGCGTTTCTGATAATAGATTTAAAATGGGAACACAGGCATCTGCCTACTTATTCTACACGATAATTATAAACACTATAAAAACAAATCTGAATGTAAATACATAAAATACTAAAGATATACGTACTAACCAGCCTGTGCCAACTGGAATCGCAGCTGTGGGAATATCTTGGCATAGTCTTTTATTTTCAGTGAGGCTGATGGTTTGCTTGGTTTCTTATCGTGTGATCTTGACTCAGGGTACGTCTTTTTCTCGGTGTAGGTTTGGCGGGAGTTTGTTTTCACCTCGTTATATGTCTTGTCCTTGCTCCCACCATACTCCTTCTCCTCCTTGGCCTGGGGTCGCTGTTGTTGGTATGGCTGTGACACATATGGCTTCTGTGTGTGCAGTGGTGGTTGTGTCGCTACCGTGTACTGGGGAGGTGGGGTGTAGTGATCCTGATAATGGCCTGGGGAGGAGTACTTAGGGGGTTCAGGGGTCACGGAGTACTCCTTGGGTGATGTAGGGTAAGAGCGGGGGTGCTCATCAGCCTGTGGGTACGCCTTGGTGTACGAGAATGCCTGTGACTTAGATTGTGAACTATCTTTCTTGTTTGAATATGACTTTGGTTCAGGGTATGTCTTTGCCTTTGGTTCTGTGTAGGTATCTGGTTTTGGTTGAGGCTCATATGTGTCCGATTGAGGTTGATACGTGTCAGGTTGAGGTAGTGGATGAGGTTGTGGTTGAGACAATGGGTTTGTATGGGGCTTAGGTAGCTGCCATGAATACGGAGTGTATGTGGGTGGTTTGGTGGGTGGTTTGGTGTATGAGTGTGACTGAGTGTATGTCTGATGCTGGGGCCCACGTGTGGGGTTGGTGTGTAGCCAGGCAGAGGTGTAAGCGTTAGGTTTATCCAGCTGCTTGGATGCATATCGATGTGAATAAGGCTGATACTGAGGCTGCTGGGATTTATAGTACTGCCTCTGAGGTTGGTATTGTTGTTGTTGAGGTTGGTATTGTTGATTCTGATATTGATATTGTTCTTGTTGAGGTTGGTGCTGTTGTTGTTGATGTTGGTATTGTTGAGGTTGTTGTTGATGTTGTTGAGGTTGATATTGTTGTTGTTGAGGTTGATATTGTTGAGGCCGGTATTGTTTTTGCTGAGGTTGGTATTGTTGTTGCTGAGGTTGGTATTGTTGTTGTTGTATGTGTGAATGTGAGGGTCTTTTGTATTCACGTGATTGACGCCACGTTCTTGATTTCCCCCATCTTCGCACCTTTGGCTGATTCTCAGCTACTGTCTCACTCCTTGTGTCAGATTCAGCTCCATAATCTGAAAATATGCGTAAATATATCAAAACTAAAATAAAAATATACTGTAGGGTGAGATCGAGACCTTCTCTGACTTTATTTCAACTGGGTTCTAGCACAGCTAAAGGGAAATAATCAAGTCAAGACAGTATTTTAGTTCAGAAATCAGCATAGGGCCGAGGGTGACAACAAAGCAAGCAAATCATTTCTGCAAGTTAAATACCACTACTACAAGTTATACTATTCTGAGTATATTCACTTGAATATTAAAACAATTGTCAATTTCTTGTTTAATATGAAGTAGTGGTATTTAATTTGAGATATGCGGTAAAGAATAAAGTGTAAAGTTTTTTACAAAAGCGAATCTATCCCTTCACATTGGTAATGCCCTAACAATTAAACACATTGAAGAGTAGAAAAAGTATAATAGGCATAGACCCATAACATAGGTTTTCGAATAAAGCGGAAAGAGCTAATTAAAGATCCAGTCAACTGCGAAATTAGCATGCGTAGGATGGTAACGTGTCACATGTAGGCCTACAGTGTACAGAGTACAGAGTACAGGGCCCCTTTTTTATCCAGAAAAAAAACGAGCTCTTATATATAGCTCATTTGCATATGAGGATCGTTAAGATTCAACAAGTGGGTCAGAGTGCTTTTATCCTCCCTATACATGTTAAAGAGGGGGACTTACGAGGGAAATCAAGAGCTTTTAAATTCCCGTAAGTGGCAGGCCAAGGTCACGAGAATTATTAGGAGCTCGTTTGTTTTCATGTTGATAAAACAGGGCCCAGATTGATGGTGTTCATCTCAGTTACTAAACTGATTACAAGACTATGGATACTTCTCCAAGAAACATTGACCCAATGCTGTTTTAATGTTGGACTTATGTTTGTGACGCTGGCCCAACATTAAATAAACATTGGTTGAATGTGCCATGTTTGCTGGAAAAGCCTTACTGTCAATACATGCGTGGGGGTCAGCTGTTTCGAGGTCCCCTTATATACAATTAGTTAGCTTTTGAACCCACCGCAAAGCTAAGTGCATTGGTAGAATCATTAACTCATATATGTTGCTCAAGTATATAGACTTGCTATGATATTGGAACTTGCTCATAATGCAGCGTTGGGTATGAAATGCATAAATTATAGTGTTATTATGGTATACCTACGGGCATTATTGCATTCCGGTGGACCCTTGTCCCATGTATATTAACAGTTGACTATACCTTTAAGACATTTATCAAGATTTCAAATTGAAAAAAAAAACATAGTCTCCATGGTATTTACAAAAATATTTCAGCGCTTTAACCCTTTGAGTGCGGGGACTGTCTTTTTACGTCGGAATCCGACATCTGTAGACGTCAGATTCTGGCGTATAAATACGTCAGAAACTGACGGCTGTAGACGTCAGATTCTGGCGTATAAAGAAGATCCCCGCAATGAAAGAATTAAAATATTTATAATGGCCGTAGACCCATAACATAGGTATTCAAATGAAGCGGAAAGAGCTGACTAAGACATTTATGATGATTTCAAATTGAAAAAAACCCTTTGGTCTCCATGGGTAATACAAAAAAATATTTCAGCGCTTCAAGAGTTAACGGGTTAAGTCACAATGTTTATTAATATCACAGATTTAGGACATATTTCACTTTAAAAATTAAATTGTACAAGTGCTAATAAAACACTAAAATACTACTATTATATGGTCGACATATGTTAACCCTCTAAACTCTGACTTATAAGATTTAAATTTAAATCCACTCGACGTTGCGTCTCGCTACTAAAATATACACAATTTGAATGAAGACATGTGTCAATTCAGTAAAACTTAAAGTGCTAAATTAAATAATCTAAATTTTCACTCCTGCACTCGAAGGTGCATCTCGCTTCAAGTGTTTCAAAAAGTACCCATATTTGTTTAATTTGAGACCAAACATTTGGAAATCTTTGTGTTTAAACAATATATCTTTCCAATTACAGTGACTTGATCGGCTAATAAAACCGATTAAAAAAGTCAATATTCATGCTTGGCGTTTTAAGAGTAAATGCTTATTTTCCCCTCAAATGCTTTTTCTACATAAAGGACAAGGCTATGAACGTGATTAGCACTTCGACCCTTACAGCGCGGGGATCGACTTTAATCGTCAGAATCTGACGTCTACAGACGTCAGATTCTGATGACTAAAGTCGATCCCCACACTGTATTTCTAATGGTCGTAGACCCATAACATAAGTATTCAAATGAATCAGAAAGAGCTGACTAAGGCGTTTATGATGATTTCAAATTGAAAAAAACCCTTTAGTTGCGATGTTTTTTACAAATTAATTCAGCGCTTCAAGGGTTAAGATTTATCTTTGTGACTTACCGGGTCGGCATCCTCCTGTGGTGTACCAGGTTCCGGGCGGACATGGCATGTGGAGCCATCTGCCGTTAGAGCAGTACATGTAGCGGGTGGAGTCTACGTGGGGTCTGACACTGCCAGCGATACAATAACCACGACCTACAACAACAAACATGGCGGTCACAATAACCATAACCTACAACATCAAACATGGCGGTCAGTACATGTAGCGGGTGGAGTCTACGTGGGGTCTGACACTGCCAGCGATACAATAACCACGACCTACAAGAACAGAGATGGTGGCCATGCTAACTATGACCTACAACAAACATGGCGGTCACAATAACCACGACTTACAACAACAAACATGGCGGTCACAATAACCACGACCTACAACAACAAACATGACGGTCACAATAACCACGACCTACAACAACAAACATGACGGTCACAATAACCACGACATACAACAACAAACATGGCGGTCACAATAACCACGACATACAACAACAAACATGACGGTCACAATAACCACGACCTACAACAACAAACATGGCGGTCACAATAACCACGACATACAACAACAAACATGGCGGTCACAATAACCACGACCTACAACAACAAACATGGCGGTCACAATAACCACGACCTACAACAACAAACATGGCGGTCAGTACATGTAGCTCGTAGAGTCTGCGTGAAGTCTGACACTACCAGCGATACAATAACCACAACCTACAACATCAAGTAGTGTTCATTTAAGTCTTTAAGTGAGGGTGGTATGATGGGGCTGGAGGGTTTTTGAGAGTGTTTCCCTTCACTCATCCAATAAGAGGTGTTGGGCATGTCCAGGGGATTTACCCCCAGACGTGCCGGACATCTGACAGTCTCCAGCGTAACATTAGCTGAGGGTAAGTCCATTCATCGCACATGAGAGACCTAATGCCGAACACTCAGTGTCCGCCCTGATGTGGGAGCTGTAATGGCACCGGTGTTAAGTGGAGGAACCAGGGTATTACGCTGACAATCCGCCCGTTATAGTGAGACATGTATAAGCTGCAGCTTCCCTTGGATAATCCCTGTTGACTAGTGCTTCTGTAACATACCATACAGCATACAACAGACGGGACAGATCCCCAATGACCCTCCCCTGATGGGGGCGAAAAGTACTACCACAAGCAACCATGTCAGTACCCATACAACAACAAACATGGCGGCAATAATAAATACGATATACAGCAACAGACAAGGCGGTCACAATAAGGAATTATGAGGTCAAAAGTCCGGATTCTGTTATTACAAGAGGTCGAAAAAATATAAATTGTGCGAATACCCCATCTGGACCTTTGACCTCATAAGTCTTTAATGCCATAAAAAGTTTGGTACGAGATGAGTGGTGGACCTAATGAGGTAAGCTTACCTTTGCATGCTCATAACCATGCAAATTTACAGGACACGGAAAAGTTACATCTCGAGTACAGTGCTAGCTTTAATTTGGAATATTGAATTTCAGTGCTTTAAGGGTGAGTTTATTTTTTCTGAAATATTTTCGAAACTTTAATAATGTGTCATTATATTTGTAATAAATAAGAAATAGGATCAAAAATGATTTGAGGATTGTATTCGGTTTTTAATTTTGAATTACCTGTTTAGAAAAATACAGTATTTGATCTCGAGGGTGCCCTTGGAGTTGAATATCCCTCACTTTAAATACTTTGCTACTATAGTGAAGCGCTATACCCAACCTGATAATGGTCTAGAGATATTTCCTTTGCCATTTTTTGGAGGAAGCAAAATGACACATTTCAGGATTTGGCTCCCAGACTAAAACATGTTATGGCCCACTAGTGGGCTGGGAATGAATTACAATTAATCCTTCCAGTGCGGGGATCGTCTTTATACGTCAGATTCTGACGTATAAAGACGATCCCCGCACTGGAAGGATTAAAATATTACTAATGTCCGTAGACCCATAACATAGGTATTCAAATGAGGCGGAAAGAGCTAACTAATACATTTATGACGATTTCAAATTGAAACAACCTCTTTTTTTTCTCCACGGTTTAAACAAGAAAAAACGCGGGTTAAAGACCTAATTACCTAATTTGTCAGGGTGTTTGCTTCAAAGAAGCAAGAAAGAGACCTCGAGTAAACCATCAGCTGTCGTCAGGATCTAAAATATATTCGCCCCCCCCCCCCCCTTGAATATGAAAGGGTATATTTATCACTTCACAAAGTGGCAGATAAACCCTTTCATATTCAGGGGGACGTTATATAAAATCGAAATAATTCAAGTTAAAATTATAGGATAATTTCGGGTGAAAATGTAGATAAAAAGTAGATTTACTCACTGGATTTGACGTGCGTCACTGACGACAGAGTGATGACAAGTATGGCAAGCCACATCACCAACATGGCGGCACCGGGATAGCGGCGGAAATAAAATACAATGCACAGTATTGGCAGTTTGAATTGTTTTCAATCAGCTACGCATCAGAGCTTGTATCCAGTGTCAGTTGACAAATTGCAATGTGACGGTGCTCATGACGTCTGTGAGTTTATATAGAGTGGTTATGACACTATGATAACCACGTCTGACCCTTGACGTCCCAGGTGACCCCTTAGCTGCTAGGGCCGTGGGTTTATATAGCGTGGTTATAACATTGTGGTGTCAATGCCTGCCCCTGATGTCCCCAGTTAATTAATCACGATACCTCACTGCATTGCAAAGACAAACAGCAGTAACTGCTTACTATTCAAGTGAGCAGTTACTGCTGTTTACCCATACACGGCATAACCACATTACAAAGACAAAATACAGTAACTGCTTCCTTTTCAATTAATCAGTTACTGCTGCTAGTCTTTGGTCAGGCAGCTGCGTAACCAACCACCAGAAAAAATGTCCCAATGCTAGCTCAATGTTGGGCCAGCGTCGTAGACGGTGGACCAACATTGAGCCAGCATTGGGTTCGCTGGGAACCCAGCTCTCAGCATGATATCTTCCAAATTCAGTAACTGCTTACTTTTCAAGTAAGTAAAAACTAGGCCAGGAGAACCTCATGAGTAATTGTGCACAAAGATGGCCTAACACCCCATTTATTTCATTTCATTTAGACGTTAGAATCTAAAAGGGCAAACATCACAGAAGTTGACCTAACATTGTTCCAACACAGACAGTGTTTCCCAGGATGGAACACGTTTTGATGCCGTGATGCTGGTAAAAAAAATACGCTTAGTTTTTTCCAAATTGTAAAAACCAAACAAATATTCCTCCCTACTCTATCAAATGCGATTGTACGCCATTTAACCCTGGCAGTCATTGCGACAGTTTATGAAAGATGTTATGTACCATTTCAAGTAGGCCTACTCTTGTTGAGCACTGACATGTTTTACAGTATTAATTGTACGTCTGGCAAGGAAACGTGCACTGTCAACATTACACAATTTATTGAAATTTTGGGCAAAACGTTGCAAATGATTTGTACAGAAGCACGGCGATTTTAATACCTGAGCGGCATATCGCTGTCAGTTTAAAGCTGGGCCAATGTCGCAGTCGTTGGGCCGGCATAAATCCAACATCAGCAATCGCACGTGTCCAGTCCACAAAATAACAATGGCATTAGCTGTCAATTAGAAAATTTATGTTTCCGTTTGTTTACGTAGGTCTAGCGTAACAATGAGAACATATATCTGCTGATGAATATGACGAATGAAAGAGGCTTTAGGCCTTATTTGTGCACATATAGGCGAGTCACCTGACGTTTGAATCATAACTCAGATGAAAACTTATTCGGTATGAACATATTTTATTCAAACGTAATTTAATCCTTAGAATAAAATTGTATTTACTTGAAGTTGGCCAGACCAAAAGGATGGACGAAATTATGTACGTAATTGGTCCATCTGGAATTGGAAAAATATGTCATAATATTATATATATGTACTTCGAAATAAATACGTTAAAATACCTTATATTACTCAACGGCTTACTTTAAAACGTTAAAATGCATTAGATTATTAATTAATTAAGGTTTTATCCACCCACCTAATTTGCATTTTGCTGCAACATACCACAGGTTGAAGTACGTGATGACATCTCACATATGTTTCACTTAAACCAAATATTTGTAATGATTAACCTTTTACCAAAATCGTTTTTTATCTGTTTTATTAGCAGTTAAATAACAGTTTTGGGGAATGAGATGTGCGTTTAGACAAGAATATTTGCATCTTCTTAATCTCAAATTAAACAAATATGTAATTTTCACCCAGCTTCCAGTGAGTGAAAAATTAAATAAAATAACAAGGCAGATGAAGGGTTAAAAGCACAATTTTGACCTTTAAAGCACTGATTTATTTTATAAAAATAGAAACCAAAGGGTCTGTTTTAATTTGAAATCGTCATAAATGTCTTAGTTAGCTCTTTGCGATTCATTTGAATATCTATGTTATGGGTCTACGGCCATTATAAATATTTTAATTCTTACAGTGTAGGGATAGACTTTAGACGTCAGACTCTGACGTCTACAGACGTCAGATTCTGAAAACTAAAGTCGATCCCCGCGCTGTAAGGGTTAATATCTGGGAACTGTTACTTGACATGCCGATAAAAGTAATTAGAAGCGATTATACTACAGACACAGTACTCAGATGGTTAATTAACATGCGTGTTAAGATTAATTCACAATAAAGACGTCCCCTTGGATATAATAGGGTGTATCTGCCACTTTTCAAAGTGGCAGATACACCTTTTTATATCCAGAGTAACGAAAAATTGCAAAAAGAATCAATCAGCAAGCACAGCACCAGCACTGTTATTTTGAGTGAAAAGACTGCTTAAAGATCAAGATTTATACATGTTTGGTCTCAAATTAAACAAATATGAGTAATTTTCGACCACTTGAAGTTGTGGGTCACGGTAGCCACTGGTAGCGAGACACAACCACAAGTGGTTGAAAACTTAAATAATTACTTTAGCAGGATACGTTATAGGCGTCATGTTGCACTCCGTGGTGGTTTTAGGGGTCGATGCTCTGCCGTTCACCATGTTCACATCAGCACGTGTCGGTTCCACTAATGTGAACTAATCACCATACATTCATCTACACTACCACTACTCCCACGCAATGGCAAACAGCAGTAACTGCTTACTTTTCAATCAAGTAGTTACTGCTGCTTGTATCTGCACGACAGCTGCGTGCAAATATTCAATCGACAAATACCCATGAGCCGCCATTTCCCGCTGATTTCATGTACTGAGTTACACACACCAGCAGTCACGGACCTGTAAACATAGCATTCCCAGTCGCGTGTACAGCTAGAGGAAGGGGGGGGGGGGTCTGAAACCACTTTTTTATTTTTTTGTAATCACTCCAAAATCAATATTTTACACTTAAATTATCTCTGAATTTAAATAAATAAACACCTAAATAAGAAAAAAATGCGCGATACTAATTAAATTCACAACGGACCCCCAGTTCAGACATATAAAGAAGGTCCCCACACTGAAAGAATTAAAATATGCTAATGGTCGTAGACCTATAGCAAGTATTCAAATGGTATTAAATGAAGCGGAAAGAGCTAACTAAGTCATTTATGGCGATTTCGAATTGAAAAAACCCTTTGCTCGTCATGGTTTATACAAAAATACTTCAGCGCTGTAAGGGTGAAAAAGAACATCCAAGTCTATGTTAAAAAAATGGGAAATATGTCCTATTTTTAAAGGGACTGGCTCAGATTAAAAACATAAAAAAATCGGTGATTTTATTCTGGCTTCCTAATATGACCATATGATATAAACATGTCCATAGACTAGAACTGCCAAAGTTTTTTTTTTTGTGCTACGCATTCACCAGTTAGGCTAGATATAGAGACGAAATTCCCGTACTTCTTTTTTTTGACATGGTTATCAATAATTAGAAATACGGGAATTTCGTCTCTATATCTAGCCTAACTGGTGAATGGGCAGCACAAAAATAAAAAAACTTTTGCAGTTCTAGTCTATGGACATGTTTACATCATATGGTCAAATTAGGAAGCCAAAATAAAATCACCGATTTTTTTTGTGATTTTCGCCGGGGCCAGTCCCTTTAATTACACAAAAGTGCTAACAAACAGATACATGTATTTTAGCCCTTACAGCGCTGACATAATTTATACAAACCATGGCGACTAAAGGGTTATTTTCAATTTAAAATTATCGTAAATGTCATAGTTAGCTCTTTCTGCTGCATTTGAATACCTACGTTATGGGTCTATGACCATTATAATTTGTTTACTCTTCTAGTGCGGGGATCGACTTTAGACGTCAGAATTTGACGTCTACAGACGTCAGATTCTGACGTCTAAAGTCGATCCTCGCGCTGTAAGGTTTAAACATGTCTCCTCTCTCACAGAGAGTGGGGACATGTTGTTTTACCTCAGTTCGTCCGATCAGTTTTGTGTCTGTGCGTTCGCTCCTATCGTGCAGGCGGTCATACACGAGACGTCTACGACGCTGAGCCAACATTAGCCCAGTATTGGGTTAAGGTGTCGTGTTTGGCGCCCCGCTGACTGTGGGCCAGCGTCACAGACGACGGGCCAACATTAACCCAGCTTTGGTTCACTTCATCGTGCCGGTAGTACAGCCAGCATGAAGTAGGCCTACTGACTAGGGTTGAATGGATACTGGCCAGCACCGGCGATGCTGGCCCAACATTTAACACACATTGGGTCGGTGTTGGCTTACACTGCCGGACCCGTAGCCCAGCAAACACGAGGCATTGAACCAGTGCTGGTTTTATGCTGGCCCAGCGTCACAGACGGTGGGCCAGAATTGGGCCAGCAGTGGGTCAACGTCTCGTGTTTGCTGGGAGTGTTGACAGACCCCATTGTGTTTTGCACATCGCAGGGTGTGAAGATATTAAAACTGTTGCCCAGCAGATGATTTAGTTACTGTAGATCATCTTCCCGGCAGCAAGTCTTGACACAGCAAAGCCTCAGGAGTAATGAACCTTACGGGGGAATATGCTGTAGATATAAACAACTGGTTCCACCACATCAAAATACATAATCTCAACTGTCCACAGGAGCCATTTAAGAACATTAATTACAGAAGCCATTGACACTACATCTATTAGTTATAAACCTTTATGGTTATGCTGCGGGAGGGGAGACATCTCCATCCCGTTTTTCACAAAAAACTAGACTCTTCTAGTTATGTACTATAATAGAGCTTGTGTCCAGGAGGTTGTGAATATGGGTGTGGTGGTGTAGGGTGTTTTGTAGGCTGTAGATAAGCGGGGATATCTCTTGAACGTGTGAAATCTAAAAAAAATTATGCTTTTGACAATGTAAGAAAACGCGATCAAAACGAAAAAATAGGTGACGAAATAGGAGACTATGGGGAACACTGACCAGCCTCACTACAGCACCAGATGCGAAGTGCCTTACGTGACGCACTTGAGGATGTAGTGCAGGAAATCCCTGGAGCCGTAATAAGTAAAAGTCCTGGTGAAAATCCTAAAAAGAAGAAGAAGGGAAATTCAAGTCAGAATGGCAGTACATCAAGCACCCAAGGATTAAAGGCTTCGAGCAATCTAGACGGAGATGACAAGCTGGCAGAGAAAATCGCCAACCAAGTTCTGACTGGGCTTCTCCCCAAGCTCACGGCTGCAATCACCCATTAACTCAGTGGTCCAAGCTATTGTTGATCAGGCAGCCAACGCAACACTGGAGAAAGTCGGACAGGTTGTACAGAGCCAGGCTCTACTGCAGAGGTACAAAACGGACAGATTGGAGCAATACAGCAGACGTTGGACCGTGAGAATCACTGGCTTACCTGAACCCCCCAATGAGACTAACGAGCAACTCACTGACAACCTACTTAATCTGTTTAAGGACTGTGGCACTGACGTGAAAGCCGAGGACATATCTGTATGTCACAGAAACGGCCGGAGAAAATTCAGAGACCAAGTCAATACAAAACGACCTATATTATGTCAGTTTGTGTCACGTAATGTGAAATCAGATGTTCTGAAAAGAAGGAAGACTCTTTAGACATTTGGAGCTGATGAGAATGATGGACCGAAATACAAGAATGTGTACTTGAATGAAGATCTCACTCTACTTAGAGCGAAGTTACACACCATCTTACGCGAACAGCCTTCCATAGCAAACACCACGATTCAACATGGTAGAATACTGTGTTGGCTTAAGGACAAACCGGGAGATCAGAGACCTGTTGTCGTTGATTCCCCAGAGGACTTATTCAAACTAGGAATGAACTCAGTGGATTATAATCGTTTAGGACTAAAGGCATTTCTGTTCCCTACTACCTTGAACCAGAACCAATAGGACATTGGCGGAGTATGTCTGCGGCCCACAGCGCAGATAAGTGACTATTCACAGACAGAAAATATTCACTCACAGCACTCATCTGTTTTGTTAAATGCACCAGCACATGAAGTGTCAAATGAGGAATTTTCTTCAACACAACAACCACAGCACCATGCACAACACTCATCAAATGTTAATACAAATGCACCCGCACCAAATGTATCAATTGACAGAAACCCACCTGTACATAAATCAGTAAGTCATGATCATACATATGCATCTAACGAAAAGTGTAATTTTTTTGTTTTAAATGTTTGTGGAATTATGTCTCGTCTCAAAACTCCTAATTTTGGGGAACACATTATGAAATACAATTTTGTTATTGTCACAGAAACTAAATGCGATGATGTCGATACAAGTATAATTATGAATAACTTTTCCAATATGGGTTATTCATTACTATTTAAAATCAGAAAAAAATTATCCGCTTATCGCTCAGGAGGTATTATTGTTTTTGTAAGAAATAAATACTGGTCGAACACAAAGAAACTATCATCCAATAGCTCTTCATGCTTACGGTTTCGTATAAATAAAAACGTCCTTGGTTTTGATAAAGATTTGTTATGCGGAGCATTGTATATTCCACCCAAAGGCTCTAAATACTCGGATACAACAAGACTTTATTTCCTTTGATTATATTTTTTTTCATGATGTTTATTTAGACGATGCTTTGACAGATACGTTAGTTGATGAAGATACTTTACCTGTTTACAGACATTAGGCATTTCGCAAAATCGTACGTCTTCTGACACTACCTCAAATAACTATGGTAACAGACTTATAGATTTCTGTAAATCATCATCCCTTTATTTAATTAATGGACGAATTGGTGTTGATAATTGTAAGGGTTGTTTGACAACTACAAGAAATAGTGTGGTTGATTATGTCGTTGGCTCGCCTTATTTACTCTCTAAATGTGTTGATTTTGAAATATGCGATTTCAATAACCTATATTCTGATATCCATCGAGGTATACATTTTACATTAAAATCCATAATAAACGACTAGTTTTCCCGTGACAGTACACCGCCGTGTGTAAAAACAAGCCCTAATAATCAGGCCTATATCTGGGATGGAAACGAAAAATTACAGTTCGTTAACTCTATTAATATTGAAAAAGTTGAAATTTTATCAGACAAAATTACCAGCGAAAATGATATAAATATTGATGAGACTGTATCAGAAATTGTAAATATTTGGAGCGAAAGTGCAGCACAAGTTTTTAAATCGAGACCTACTTATACTACTGTTAAAAATAACAATAATAATAAAAAACGGTGGTTTAATAATGATTGTAAAAACAAACGTGCCCAATATTTAAAAAGTAAAAATATCTTTAGAAAAAATAAAACAACCACAAATAGCGATCTACTTAAAAAAAACAGCAAAACATACAAAATAACAATGCAAAAGGCTAGAACAGATTTTCAAAAAGCATTTGAACAAAAAAATAGAAACCTAAAATCAACAAACCCAAAACAGTACTGGACAATACTGAATTCCAATAAACAGAATAAAAATAACACATTGCCGGACATAACTAGTTTATATGATCATTTCAAAACTCTAAATAAAAATAGCAAAATATCTATTAACAATAACACCCGTAGTGAGCCAAATCTTGATAAAGAATTTTCTGATGAAGAAATCCTTTAAGCTATAAAAACACTTGAAAAAAAACAAAGCCACAGGGAATGACCGCGTTCTTAATGAATATATATGTAGTACCATTAATATTTTTCTCCCTATTTTTAAAAATCTATTCAATTATATCTTAATTTCAGGAAATATACCAGAAGAGTGGGTAATAGGTTACATAATACCTGTGTATAAAAATAAAGGAGATAGATCATCACCCGAAAATTACAGAGGAATAAGTTTACTTAGTTGCTTTGGAATTTTTTTTACCAGTTTAATTAACACCCGCTTGACTGACATTTTAAATTCAAACAAAGTTCTGCTAGAAAATCAGACCGGATTTAGGAGAGGTTATTCTACTATGGATCATGTTTTTACACTTAAATCGCTAATCGATATATTTTACATAAAAAAAGAAACTTTTCTGTGCTTTTGTTGACTTTAAAAAAGCATTCGATACTGTGTGGCGATCTGGGTTATGGATCAAATTAATTTCTTTTGGAATTACAGGCAAACTTTTCAATGTTATCAGAAACATCTATAACAACATCAAGTCATGTGTACAAGTAAATGGGCAAAAATATGATTATTATAGTTGCTATACTGGCGTAAGACAAGGGGAAAACCACTCCCCGCTTCTCTTTGCTCTATACTTAAATGACCTTGAATCATTTTTAAAATACAACCATGTAAATAATCTCAAGCTTAATGATAATATTTTTGATCAGTTCTTAAGGATACAGATTCTTCTTTACGCTGATGACACTGTACTTCTTTCTGATAATGCTGATGGTCTACAATACTCTTTAAATTGTTTAGCTCGATATTGTGAACACTGGAAGTTACAAGTTAACACTAGCAAAACTGAAATTGTAATTTTCTCAAAAGGAAAGTGCAAAAAGTCTTATAATTTCACTTTTAATAATAGTATAGTAAATATTGTTGATTCCTTTAAATATCTCGGTATATACTTTAACTATAACGGTTCATTTATTTATCACAAGAAATTTATATTTGGTCAAGCCCAAAAGGCTCTTTTTGCACTTTTGAAAAAATCAAAAATACTTGAACTTCCCGTGGATATCCAACTTGAATTGTTCGATTACCTGGTTTTGCAAATTTTAATTTATGGCTGTGAGATATGGGGGTATGAAAATATCTCTATATTAGACAAATTACACCTTAAATTTCTAAAATATATATTGTGTTTAAAACAATCGACACCAACCTGCATGGTGCTCGGTGAAACAGGTCGGTTCTCATTATCAATAGCCATTAAAACACGTATGATATCTTTTTGGTGCAAGCTAATAACGAGTGATGTGAACAGATTTTCCACAACTCTATACAATTTACTATAAATTTATAATGTTAATAATATTTTTACGTCAAAATGGCTTGAATACATTAAAACTATTTTAGATGAAACAGGTTTTTCTTACATTTGTACAAGAAGTACCAAATATCAATACATTTCCGAACCAGATTAAACAGAGACTAGAAGATCAATACATCCAACAGTGGTCGGCAGATCGTAATCTTTCGAATAAATGCCGTTCATATAGAATTTTCAAACTGAAATTTGAGCTTGAAAAATATTTATGCTCTTTGTCACCTTTTAACCGAAAAAATATTTGTCGATTTAGAACATCAAGCCATAGACGACCAGTTGAAAGGGGGAGATACTATGGCATCAATAGAGAAGACAAAACATGTAATTCTGATAAAATTTGTGATGAATTCCACTTTGTACTCGAATGTAATACCCTTATTGATATACGGCAAACTTTCTTACCGCCCTGCTGTCAAAATCATCCTTACCATATAAAATATAAAAATATCATGTCGGACACATCCCCTAACATTTCTAATGAATTAGCTAAATATCTGAAAGCTGCATTCAAGTTTTAAAATATATATATCAAAACCCTTAAAAGGATTCTTTAAATATAGGACTACTCTCTTGACTATATTAATGTATGTCCCCTATTATCATTTGTCACCCTTTTCGCCTTTTTCCATGTTTACTATACCGTTACATATTTATATACTTTTACCTTTTCTCATGTGGTAGCGTCGTGTCTGAAACATGGGTCTGCAGCTATATGCGCAGTACTAATGTCTAGGACACGGTGCTGCCACGGGAAAATTAAAACTAATGTTATTGTATATCACTGTATATCACTTAATATTTCACGCTGTTCTTTTATTAAATAATGTATTTTTGATCAAACCTATATTATATATATATATATATATTATATATATATAATATATATATATATAAATATTAATCATCATCGGCGAATGTCGTCAATAGACAATAGACAATAGTTTATTAAACTCGGGCCATACATTATGTTACATTCAATCATTGTACCTCACTACCTCACATTATTTTCTGCATTATATTTCTCTATGTATTTAAATATTTTATTCTATTACTATGTATTATTATTTTTAATATTGACTATTGTTACATGTATGTACTACTATTGCATACTCCAAGCCATGTATGGCCCGAGTTTAATAAACTATTGTCTATTGTCTATTGACGACATTCGCCGATGATGATTAATATTTATACTATCACCCCTCTCTGGTCTATGGGCTTAGGAAACATCTGTTACCAAGGCTGCAGTATTTAAGGAGTTACCCAGACAGAACAAGTAACATTGTGTGTCCTATATCAAAATAAAGCTTAGCATCTCTGGAACCTGGAAAAAAGTGCAGTGGCTGGTGTGATTCAAAGGAATGCATATGATAAATATTGACAACAAACGGAAAATAGATTTCTACTAGGTCCCCTGAGTCTAGGTCCCCTGAGTCTGAATTTTCTCTGCCATTTTCCCTTTTGAAGGTTATTTAAAGTACAAACCGTACTCCGTTTACTTTTTGGTTTCATAAAATGAAGCAGACAGTATATACTAATTCAATTTTACATCATTTCTGTCTGTTCATGCTAATTCCAAGTCTTATGACTATGCCATGCCGTGCCATGGGACTTTCAAATTTGTTTAGACATTTTTAACAATAGGCTTACATAAGTTGAGTTTACAAGTCCAACCTTACAAAAATACCTATAAAACAGGTCATTGCTGATTCTGGTAACTGATTGGCTTAGCCTATTATTGAAAAATACATAAAATGCTGAAAAAAAGTAGCATTCACAGTTGATTTGAATGTACCATATGTAGGTTAAACCAGACCTCCTACCCAAAGGCAGGTCAGTCGGGGTTAAATGATTTGGCCCCAGATGATTTCACATGTGGTAAGACAAGGGACTGCACACTATGTCTGGTAGAGATGGAATGCCGCTCACTAACCATGGAAAATTCTATTTTAAGATACTTGGGCGCCGACCCATGTACCACACTGCATACTTTACAATGGTTGATCTATTTGTCACGCTCTGAAACAGGAATACAATTTAGCCCTTTAAATTTGCCAATCCCAACGTGCGATCTAGAAGGGCGATCCAGGACAAATCTGGTTGTTTTATTTTGGAAAATTTGTAATTTTTGCTAGTAAAGTTTCCGAAGACCACCATATAATGCAGAGCAGGCATAATCAAAATGACATTGAATACGAGAAGAAGCCAAAAGTCTCCTTAAATATTGATTTGGAAATTTAGCTTGCCTCCAAATTTTTTTTTAAGGATGGCTTCAGCAATAAACTGGCCATCTAGTGAATGGTTCAGATCGACCCCTAGATATTGCACGAATGTTACTGGGCAGCTACTTTTGTCTCACCACATGTGACGTTTATTTCTGAATTGATGCGAAGTTTACTTTTAGTCACGAAAAGAATATATTCTGTCTTCCCTAAATGGATGGAGAGCCTATTATCGACCAACCATCGATTGAGGGAGTTCATTACCAAGCCATTCCTCAATTAGGCCTACATCCCTGCCTGAAACCAAAAGGGCAAAGTCATCTGCATATAAAATAAGTGGGCAAGAAACTGCAGCTTCCATATTGTTGACATAAATGAGAAAAAGTAATGGTCCCAGAATGGATCCCTGCGGTACTGCACAAGGAACCACTCCGGGTTTAGAAAAAGTACCGTTGATTTCAGTCTTCTAATTTCTGTTTGTCAAATAAGATTCTAGCCATGACACTGATAGATCATGGAATACGAGTGCTTTTAGTTTATGAAGCAGGATTCCGTGACCCACAGTGTCAATAGCTTTTTGTAAGTCTATCATTACCATGCCGGTATAGAAACCCTTGTCCATTTGAAAGCGGACATAGTCCGTTAGATATGTAAGACAGGAATGGGTTGAATAAGAACTGCGTAACCCTGACTGTAAATCGTAAATATTTTTTTGAGAAACAACTCTTTCCAATATTTTTGTAAAGTGGTACAGCTCGTGCAATTCCCATATCATCCGGAACATTTCTTGAATATAAAGAGAGATTATTATATGGAATAAAATGAAAAACTTCTAATGCGCCTAAATCCTCGGTGTCCCGAGCTCGGAATCGCTGCAAATCCGAATCAGGCTAGATTATTATTGTCCGTTTGACATTCTAATTCGTAGATCCAGCATGCCGGGACACAGAGGATTTAGGATGGAAAGGCTTGGCCGAAATATAAAGTTTTCATTTTTTTTCCGAAATGAGTGTGCAGATTTAGATTTAATCTCAAGAGGGATACAATTCCAGAGCTGGGGGGCCGCAACCGAAAAAGCCCTTTCACCCATTTTTGAACTCACTCTGGGAACAACCAGTTGATCATCATCTGAGGAGCAGAAATTACGGGTTATGTTTAAACGTTTCATCAGATTATGTAGATATATTGGCTGACATGAATGTATTACTTTATATGTGAGGGTGCATATTTTGTATTTTATTCTGAATTGAACAGGGAGCAAGTGTAGGGATTTTAACAAAGGTGTAACACTGCAGAATCGTGGAGAACAGGCACAACCCTGGCCAAGCAGTTCTGAACACTCTGCACCTTGTTTATTTCGCGATTTGGGATGTTATAGAGGATAGAATTACAATAGTCCAGCTTGCTCGAAACAAGTGAAGTTGCTATTGTCTAAGTCACTGCCGCTGTTAAACATCTGCGCAAGCGATGCAAATCACGAATATGATAGTAGCATGATCGACAGATTTTTTATATATGTTTCTTTAAATTGAAATCCTTGTCAAAGTCTATCCCTAGTTTTCGTGCTGAATCAGTTGGTGTTACATCATGATCAAGAAATTGTGTGAGAAATGTTTCTTAAATTTGTCTCGTTGTGATTTATTGCCGATTAGTATGAATTCTGTCTTGTCACGATTCAATTTGAGTTTGCTAGCTATCATCCAGTCGGAGATGTCTTGCAAGCACTGCTGGACCAGCGACAGAGACATCTCAGGATTTGTTTTGGAAAGAGAAAGATGAATCTGTGTGTCATTAGTGTACAGATGGTGGCAGATGTTATGCCTACTGATCACACTACTCAGGGGTGTTGTATATAGAGTGAATAGGAGTGGTCTCAGGACAGAGCCCCGGGGGACACCATAATCCGTCTTGAACGGTTCCCCAAGTTTATCCAGAACTTGAACTCTTTGCACACGATTTGATAGGTAGGAACGGACCTAGTTTAGAGCTGTTCCAAAAATACCATACTAGTCGGACAAGAGCTCAATGATGCTGCTATGGTCCAAGGTTTCAAAGGCTGCGGACAGGTCCAGCAAGACCAATGCTGTGGTCTTGCCACTGTCCATGTTCATACAGATGTCGTTGTGAATTTTTAGCAAGGCTGTTTCTGTAGAATGAAGAGGTTTATATGCTGATTGATTGGGGTTTGATAGGTTGTTTTTGTCTAGGTGGGACCAGACACGATTTGAAATTATTTTTTTAATTATTTTAGAAATGAATTAGGTTTGAAACTGGTCTATAGTTGTTCATGTCATCCTTAGACAGTGATGGTTTCTTTAATAAGGATGTGATGTGTGGTACTTTCAAAACGTCTGGGAAAGAGCCGGATTCCAAAGACAAATTGACAATGTTCGTGATGGGAGTTAGCAATATATCTAGACATGATTTCAATAATTTGGTAGGCAATGGGTCAAGATCACAGGACTTCTCCTGGGAAGAAAGGATAAATTTCTTGACTTCATCTGCAGTGGCTGGTTCGAATGATGTCATTGGAAAATTAATTTCTGGTGGTGGAATATGAGGCACATTGTGTTTAGCCTCGCAAAATTTCAATCTTATTCACAAAAAAGGTGGAAAAACTGAGGCAAAGTGTGGTGATATTACTTGTGGTAGGCATTCATGTATTAGGAACTCGGTGTAGTACAGAGTTGACCGCCCTCCAAAGTTTTCCAGCGTCATTCTCATTTTCATGAGAGTAATTTGCAATATGTTCTCGCCTAGCTCCATCATTCTATTGCACAGGTAGGCTTGCTTAACATATTTTGATCTATCTGATGGAAAACGAGATTTCCGCCAGACGCGCTCAAGATATTGTCGTGTGCGTTTGGCTGCTTGAAATGCTGATGTAATCCAAGGATTCGGCGGTTTAGGAGAAACTGATTTTGTTTTGAGAGGAGCACGAGTATTCAAAATGTTCGACAATGTATCGTGGAATTGTTTATAAAGACTGTCTGCAGACAGTTTTGGATTTGAAATGAGTTGTGATTTAACAATATCTGTTTTAAAGTTATTAATGTCAATTTGATTGATTCGTCTGTATGTTATCTGTTTCTTGGCTGTATTACGATGCAGATCGCTCTGTAGTTCAGCTATAACTGTTAAGTGGTCAGATAAGCCATCAGATGGGAAAATGGAAGAGACAATCCGACTAGCTGATTGAGTGATGCACAGATCCAACCAGTGGCCGTGGATGTGAGTTGGGAAATTGACGTGCTGAAGAAGTCTGAGAGACGTTTTAAAAATCTGTGAACGTTTCTGTATGATGTGATGGAATGTCTAAATGTAAATTGAAATCCCCTAAAATCCTGGGATGGATGAAAGGTTTTCGAGCTGATTTTGAAATCGATTGAAAAAACCCAGTGGATATTCAATCAGTTTGTAAATGCATACTACATGTGCACTAAAAAGCGGAGCTGATATTTTGCAACCTATTGACTCGAAACTGGTATATATACTGGGGAATTTTGCAAGGTGATACATCAAACTTATTGCTGGTCATAATTGCCACGCCGCCGCCCTATTTTCCTCGGCGTGGTTCATGTATCAAACTATAGCCCTACAGTGTTATGTCAGCAAGGGCTGCCGATGTTTCTTTAGCTTTTAGCCACGTCCCCGTAATTGCTACCACGTCCAGACTTTTGGTAGTCACCAAATCAGAAAAGGATGCAGATTTCTGGCGTATCGATCTTACATTTACCGTCGCCATCCTAATGCGATTTGAATTTGTTGGACCCGGGTTTAAACTGACATCCCCTGATAGAAAGAAGAGGAGAGGCAGGAATATATTTGGCCTAGGTCGGTAGATGGTAGGACTGAACATTTTTCGATGTGTGCACACGAACAGGCATGCTAGCTTGTTCAGTGTTGGATTGGACACGCCGATCAGCAGATGCGGATGACATGAGTAATTGGAGCTGTAATTTGGGCTGCGCCATCCTTAATGAGCCTGTCAAATATTATTACTAAATTGGTCTATACTTGTCATGGGCACTGAAAAACTAGGACACAAAAACTAGGAATAGTGAGGAAGTATAAAATTATGTGTTAAAAAATTCAATGTTCCCCACATGCACAGAAATATGTTCACGCTTAGAAAACTTGCTAACTAACCTCACTGATATAATTATGCTGTCATGAGGCGAGGTGCACATTAATCATACAATTACTATACTCAGGTGGTCAGTCTCATATCAGTATATCTATATCAGTAAATATTTTATTTAAATGTAGGAAAACATTCTTAACCCTTTAACCGCCAAATTATTCAATCTGAATTTATACCCACTTAAAGTTGTGTCTCGCTGACGCGATCCACAACTTCAAGTGAGTGAAAATTGTTCAGATTTGACAAAATGGAGGTCAACTGTTTTCAAATATTGCTGATTGGTGTCACATTTCATCTTTAAAATGTTTAAAAGGTGGTACTTAATGTGGTAATAAAAAACAAAAAAACAGAATATATGCGGCACCGGCCGTTAAAGGGTTAAAGGTGTTTTTTTCTGTTTATTTAAATGCTTAGGTAAATCTAACTGCTATTTTAACTGTGTATGATATATGACACAAACTATTCCCATGGTTACACAAACTATTGCCATGGTTACACAAACTATTCCCATGGTTACACAAACTATTCCCATGGTTACACAAACTATTCCCATGGTTACATAAACTATTCCCATGGTTACACAAACTATTCCCATGCTTATATTAATGAAATAATTTACTGAAGTGTGTAAAGACTAAAAGAGAATATGTACTCACATATAATTCAGTGAATGTCATAGACAACAAATCGATCATAATTCTTTATATACTTTATTTATTTACAATCATCGCAATTGTTTGTCAAGCATATGATAGAAAAATTATAATGAGTACAACGGTTACAGTTTGTTACTTATTTGTTTGATATCCATTATATATACAACATTATACAGGTAAATCATTTAATCATGCATGAACAATCACCATGTGTTCTGTGGTGCAAAGCCAAAAGGCAGTAGCTGCTTACTTGACTTCCTTTTGGCTTTGCCGAGAAGTGCTGTAGACTTTTCAAGCCTTGTGTATTTACGTAAGCTATAATAGACATAGCCAGAGCAAGCAATGATGTAGTAATATATATAAATATCACAACTAACGTTATATAACTTACAATTATGAAATAAATACATTTCTCATAGGAGCTTAATAAATTCAAGGAACAGTTAAAGAATCATTCAACTGCAATATGCGCATGCCTGGGATGGTCAAGTGTAGGCCAACAGTAGCCTATTGAGTACAGATTGACGGCATTGATATAGCCACTGAACTGATTACAAGATAGGGGCCTACTACTTAAACGAGACATTGATCCGATGCTGTTTTATTGTTAGGCCAACAACGTCTGCGACGCTGGCCCAACATTGAACCAACATTGGATAAATGTACAATGTTTGAGAAAAAGTCCTCCTACCCAGCAAACACAAGATATTTGTATAACATTTATACAACGTCGGCCCAACGTCTTCGACGTTGGTCCAACATTGCATAAAATCTGACAAATGTTTTGTGTTTACTGTGTGTCAATACAGGCTGTGGGGTCAGGCAGTTTCCAAATCCCAGCAGTAATACAGTCAGTTTATTTGCAAGCCAGCGACCGAGTAGGAGCAAGGGCTGAGGCCTTTGGATTATTAACTCATAGATGTCGCTCAAGTATATATGAACTTGCTGTGATTTGAGCACTTGGCCTACCCACGGGCACTATTGCATTCTGGGGGACCCTTGTCCTACGAATTTTGACAGTTGACCATACCTTTAACACTACAAAATACAACTTCTATGTGTTGACACATATATAAATGATGAATTTACTGAGATGTAAAACACAAAAACATAGAATAAATTATATACATCTAAAGTTTTTTTTGCAAAACCAATACTTATGCAACAATAAACTTAATATACTAATAATGTTCTTTTATATTTAAAATGACTGTGCTGCTACCTTTTCAAAAATAGAAAGGTTTACATAATAGTTGTTTTTGAATGTTTTAGTAAAAAACTTATTGTAAAAAACAAGAGTAAAATATGTTAATAATATGAACATTTTGTTTTGTTGAATTGCATACCATATTTTCACTCATTTGCAGTTGGAATTGGCAGCGTAATTTCTAGCCATAAATATCTCACAATCTATTTATTTGTTAACTTAGAAATTATCACAAATTGTTTGATCGATTTTAGTGATATAACGTTGTGGTTTTAAACTTGAAAAATGTTGAGTTCCATGGGACCCATACGACTAACTTAAAAATCTTAAAATTAGGATTATCTTAACTTCCCCTTATTTCCATTAGGAAAGATAAAATAAATCTTAACTTTTCTAATGAAAATAAGAGAAAATTTTAGATAATCCTAATTAAAAGAATATCAGTGGGATGGGCCCATGAGCCTATAATCAGGAGATAGTCCACTACAAAAAGACGTCCCTTGGAGTTGAGAGGTGTATTTTTCATTTTAAGTGACGGATACAGATTTTCACCTCCAAGTGAATCGACTGAAACATGCCAGATGTTTGGTAAATATAAAAAAAATGACTGAAGATACAGAAAGAATAAATGATAATAGCAAAAGACCGTTTTAAATCAGTTAAAGACCACATCACATAAGTTGCTGACTCAAATAAGGAACACTTTTCCTTAGTTAGTGAATCAATAAGGATCACTTTACATTAGTTACTGAATTAAATAAGGCCCATTTCACATTAGCTACAGACTGAAATCAAGACAGTTTTACAATAGTTAGAGCCTGGAATTAAGACACTGTTTGAAGACTGGAATCAAGATCATTTACAATAGTTACTGACCTCAACGAAGACTGTTTTAAACCCTTTCTGAGATCAAAACTGCTTCACAAATATTTCTGACTAAAATGAAAACTATTGTAGAATAGTTATTGGCCTGTATTAAGACCATTTTACATTATCTAGAGATTGAAATGATCGTTCTATAATGCACAAATATTTTACCATAGTTATTGATCAAAATCAAGACAGTATTTCATTGTGTTCTGACTAAAATATAAATCAAATCATAATCATTTCGGGCATAACGATGCCATGTGCATTCTGTACGCATATATCTTCTTCTTAGATGTGAAAGGGTGTATCTGCCACTTTTCAAAGTGGCAGATACTCCCTTTTATATCTAAGGGGACGATATATCTTCTTTAGCCATAGTGATTTCCACAGTTCCCAGATCGTACTTGGTACGTTGTGCCTCTGGAGCACTGCTGCGAGATCATTTTGCCACCACCGGCTCCACTGTCCACACAAAGCTGGTAATTACTGCTACCATCGACCCCATTGTGACTTCCTATTTCACAAGAATCTGTAAAAGACACAATAAATGATATAAGCTTTCATGAAAATATAGTAATGCTACTGTTGCTGTGCACTTGAAAAAAGGGGTGAAATTGTAGACTGTTAGTGGTCAAGTTAAAAAAATTAAAAAATCATAGAAAAATGGGATTGGCCAGACAACACACATGTACATGGAAACATGTACGAAAAAAACACAAAAAACGCAAAATCCCCCCCCCAAAAAAAAATCCCGAGGTTTGGCTTAAATCACCCACCCACTTCCGAATTTTACTCGCTTTTTTAAACTTCACAAAAACCCCTTAGTATCGCTTCATGCAAAAGGAGAGGTGCTTATTTTTTATGAACAGATTTTGTGCTTGCAGTTGGACATTACCAATATCAGCTTCAGCTTATAAATGGAAAAAATATTCATACCTCACTTTGTAAAATCATATACTTCCTTATATCACTAAAAAATAGACAATTAAAACAAACCTCAAATATCTGAAGGTTCATCCTAATTTTTTAAATGGAAATGACAGATGTTGAGATGTTTAGTGGGATTGATAACAGTTAAATCATTTACTTCCTTATGACATTCAACAATTTAAAATAATCTGTTAGTATCCTAGTTAGGTAAAAAGTAAAAAAAAACGTTTAAAAATAAACCCCACTAATTTATCCTGTATATCGTCATCCAAGGAACACATTGTAAAAATACACCATTTACGCCCTTATAATATCCAGTGACTTGAAAACACAAGGTGTTGACCCAATGTCGGTTCAACGTTGTCCCACCGTCTGTGACGCTGGGCCAACATTAAAGCAGCATTGCGTTGCTAAGATGTTTGCTACCAGTTACCTTGTCCCGTCTGGAATTTGAATTGCTGAAACATTTGAGCCATCGCTTGAGAAAAACCTCCATTTGAACGTGAATCGCCATATGACGGTGTCTGAGGCTGTGGTTGAGGTCTTGGCCAGTCTTGAGGTTGAGGCTGAGGTCTTGGTTGTGGTTGAGGCCTAGGTTGTGGTTGTGGTTGAGGCCAAGGTTGTGGCTGGGGCTGTGGCTGAGGTCTTGGCCAGTCTTGAGGTTGTGGCTGAGGTTGAGGTTGTGGTTTAGGTTGTGGCTGGGGTTGTGGTTGTGGATATGGATAAGGTTGCGGCTGAGGTTGTGGTTGGGGTTGCGGTTGGGGTTGTGGTTGAGGATATGGATGAGGTTGTGGTTGTGGTTGAGGTTGTGGTTGGGGTTGTGGTTGTGGGTATGGGTCTGGTTGTGGCTGAGGTTGTGGCTGTGGTTGAGGTTTTGGTTGTGGTTGTGGATATGGATGAGGTTGTGGTTGAGGTTGGGGCTGGGGTTGTGGTTGAGGTTGTGGCCAAGGTTGAGGCTGGGGTTGTGGTTGAGGTTTTGGTTGAGGCTGTGGCCAAGGTTGAGGCTGGGGTTGTGGTTGAGGTTGTGGTTGAGGTTGTGGCCAAGGTTGGGGCTGGGGTTGTGGTTGAGGT
This sequence comes from Flabesymbios commensalis, assembly GCA_964017125.1. NCBI lineage: Eukaryota > Metazoa > Annelida > Polychaeta > Terebellida > Flabelligeridae > Flabesymbios > Flabesymbios commensalis. The sequence continues at coordinate 92,866,298 of OZ024908.1, forward strand.
TGTGGTTGAGGTTGCGGATATGGTTGTGGTTGAGGCTGTGGCCAAGGTTGGGGCTGGGGCTGAGGTTGAGGTGTAGGTTGAGGCCATGGTCGTGGGTTGGGTTGTGGTTGAGGGTATGGTTGTGGTTGAGGCTGGGGTTGTGGTTGAGGGTTAGGTTGAGGCCAGGGTTGTGGCTGTGGTTGCGGTTGAGGCTGTGGTTGTGGCTGGGGGTATGGTTGTGGTTGAGGTTGTGGTTGTGGTTGAGGGTATGGCTGAGGTTGTGGTTGTGGTTGAGGTTGTGGTTGCGGTTGTGGCATGGGTTGTGGCCACGGTTGTGGTTGTGGCATGGGCTGTTGTTGTTGATAAGAATGTTGGGTAGGTTGTGGTTGTGGTTGAGGTTGTGGTTGTGGCCATGGTTGTGGCTGTGGCTGGGCGGTAGGTTGTACTTGTGGTCCCGACCACGATTGAGGCTGTGGTGCTCTAAAATCTACAATAAAACACACATAAGAATCACTACATGATCAATAAAAGAAACCTTAACTCTTTCTCATGCTAAGTTATCCAATTTAAATGTCCACCAACATGAAGTTGTGTCTCGCTACCGCGACCCACAACTTCAAGTGGGTGAAAATTACTAATATGTGTTTAATTTGAAACCAAACATTTGCAAATCTTGATGGTCAATGACATGTTTTGGTTTAACCCTTACAGCGCGGGGACCGACTTTATACGTCAGAATCTGACGTCTGTAGACGTCAGATTCTGACGTCTAAAGTCGATCCCCGCACTGTAAAAGCAAAAAAGATTTATAATGGCCGTAGACCCACAGCATAGGTATTCAAATGAATCAGAAAGAGCTGACTGGGACAGTTATGATGATTTTAAATTGGAAAAACCCTTGGGCCTCCAAGGTTTTCATAAAAAAAATTGCGCTTTAAGGGTTAAATAAATCGGCTAATACATGTAATAAAACGGATTAAACGATTGTAGACGCGCTCCGCACTGAAAGGGTTCATTGACATTTGTAAGTACACGAGGCATCTGTATTAATGCGGGTATGATACTTTATATGGTAATACATGTGCCCGCTTAATGCAAATGGCAAATTCCATGGATGATAATAAATACTGTCATAAACAATCCTAGGAGATAAAAATCAGATAATATTTTGAAATCACGATGGATAAAGCTGAGAAAATGGTACTCCCAGCATTTGCTTAAAAAATGTATATGATATACAAACGGTGTTCATTTGAGTGCGATATCGAAAAATATATCACTCGTCTAATGAATAAGGTGTGATGTAATTTGGACGAGTGATGTATTTTCCCATGTAGCACGAAAACAAAGCTTATATTTCTCACTCTATGAAGGCACACATGATCATTGCTATAATATTAATCAATATATGTAATTGTCTTTCTTTGATCAATTAAGTGAATCTTAGTTTTGTCTGACATATACTTCTCAGAGTGAAAATCACGGCAGAGAGTGTGAGAAAAGTGGATACTTACTTGATCCTGACCAAAATACAAAATTCTACAATATCATTTTTTTAAAAAATGACAGATAAAGTTGAAAAAAGATTACTATCAGCATAATCTAGAAAGGTTTACTTACTTGATGTGCATCCCGACCTGTCAAACCAGGTACCAGGAGGGCATGGCATGGGTACCCATTGACCGTTAGAGCAGATCTTATAGCGTGTGGTTTCAGGGTGTGACTGCATCTGACCGTCCCCACACACTGGACCTGAAAGATAGATGTGGACATGGAATAGGTAAGGCTCCTAATTTTCCCCCTGTTTTAGATGAACGCGCGCATCATATTTAGGCCGTGAATTACAAAAAAAACATGTGTGTATTTTGGCATTGGATTGTTGGCGATTTCCGAAAAAAACAGTTAATTTCGGGAGATAAAAAAAACATTCCGAAAAAAAACAAATTTATTTTATGCTATTTTTTTTTTTCGTCTACATGAACATGCTAAATATAATATGAAATTGTTGTCCTAATTTGCATCCCCAGTAACACAAGACGTTTTCCGGACATTTCGGAAAGGTAAAAACGTTTCAGTGAAATGTTTATTATAGACCATTTCTTAATTACTTAAAAGACATTTAATGCAAATCATAAAGGTTTTTAAAATGTTATTATGCAAATGTGTCTTTTTTTCAAAATGTGTTACCAGTGAGATAATTTTGATACATGTATATTAAAAAGATATTCATAACCGCTAATGTGCATATAGATGGGATGTCGAAATAACGTATAACAAAATATTATCCTAACATTTCAAAAAAATAAAATAAAACTTACCATGATATGTTTTAAAATAGTTCTACATAATTTTTACAACATTTAAAAAGTACACCTTCACTAGGTGCCGCTGTATTGTTTTCACCAGGTGGCAAACATCACTTTATAATCTTATATAATTATGAAGCTGGTGTACCAAGATATTATTGTGTTTCAACCTGTTCTAATGAGCTAAGCTGTAGGTCCAGTAACTGTAGCTCGAAAAGAATAACTGATGTATGTATCCATGTCTGTTTCTTTTTTTTTCTTTTTTTTTTGGGGGGGGGGGGGGTATTAAGTTATATTCTAGGCTGTTGATATCAAAGTCTGCCAGAACTAGATTGTTTTTATATTGCGTAAACTTTTAGAAAGATTGTGTGAAAACGGTCGTAATGGGTTACAAAAATGTTTCACAAAAATAAAGAGTTCAAAAATGTTATACACATATTCTTGTCAACCATGCAAAAAAAATATTGCGCAGCACAAGAATGGATCAGGATGGATTAGGATGGATTAGGATGGATTAGGATGGATTAGCAAACCTGTCCTTTACAATATCACCCTGCAGCTCAGGGTAACTTTTGCCAAGTTTCTCTTGGAGCTGCATAGTAAAGTATTCACGGTTCTCAGCGGATAGGTTTTTATAAATCTCTAATTTTTAGAGTGTATAATATATGTTCTTTATAAAGAGCCATCAACTACTTTAGGAGGACACACTGAGTCGCATGATCAGGTGGGTCTATTGAAGAGTTTCTACAAAGATCCTTTCAGAAACCTCTTTTCTTGGAGCGTATAGTTAAAAGTTAACTTACGTGTAGGCAGAGCTCGTGTAGCATCCTGTAAGGCGATCAGTAAAACCAGCACTATCGACCACATGGTTGATGGAAAATCAGCAACTAATAAAAAATATTTTCAGTTTAAACTATATTTCCAGTTTATGTCCCACTTCTCCCGAGTTGTTTTCATAAATCGTCGGTCTCAGATAGTGATCTCGTTTCCATCATTCCTTGTATATATACCACACCGGCGAGGTGCTTCAGCGGGTAATTTAATATTGTGTTGCAGAGCCGTTCTGATGTGTTTTGATTTAGGGCCAGCGCTGGCATACAATGTCCCAGAAAGTACAAATCTTCGAACATATGTCGGCTAAATTCTGGGCTAGCATCGCAGATGGTGGGCCGACAATAAACCAACGTTGGATTGACCCCTTGTGTTTGTCTCTGTGCCACCATGTCTGTTAATTCTGCGCAAGCAAACACGCCAAACTGACACAATGTTATTTATTAGTGGGCTATCGTCATCGACGCCGGCCTAACATTAAACAACATTGCGCCAATTTATTATGTATGCTGGGGATCACAGTTGATTTAATGTTGGCCCAGCGTCGTAGACGGTAGCCCAACATTAAATCAGCGCGATTTTAACGTCTCGTGTATGTTACATCGCGTGCGTGCCGTGTTGACATCGCACGTGCATCGTGGTGCGCGGCGCGGGAGCGACATTAGCGTAAAATATAGAGCGGACGTAACTGAGCGGTGCGCAGGTGGAATGAATCAACAGGTGCACAAGGTCTGCATGCTTATATGGAGCATGTCTACATGTATGAAGTTTACAAGCTTGTCTCTGCCTGTCTGTCTGTATGCCTGCCTGCCTGCCTGCCTGCCTGCCTGCCTGCCTGCCTGCCTGCCTGCCTGCCTGCCTGCCTGCCTGCCTGCCTGCCTGCCTGCCTGCCTGCCTGCCTGCTTGCCTGCCTGCATGGCTACCTGCCTGTTTCTATCTGTCTGTTTTGTTGTTATCTGTCTATATATATGTCTGCATGTCTGCCTGTATGTCTGTCTGCTTGTCTGTGCATGTTTGTCTGCCTGTCTGTGCCTGTTTGTCTGCCTGTCTGTCTGCATGTATGTGCCGGTCTGTCTGCCTGCATGTATGTGCCGTCTGTCTGCTTGTATGTGTCTGTTTGTCTGCATATCTACGCCTGTAAGTCTGCTTGTCTGTGCCTGTTTGTCTGCATGTCTATGCCTGTTTGTCTGCTTGTCTGTGCCTGTCTGTCTGCTTGTATGTGCCTGTCTGTCTGCTTGTATGTGCCGTCTGTCTTCATGTCTGTGCCTCTTTATCTGCATGTTTGTGTCAGTTTGCATGCTTGTATTTGCCTGTTTGTCTGAATGTCTTTGCCTGTATGCCTGCTTGTCTGTGCCTGTCTGTCTGCTTGTCTGTGCCTGTCTGTCTGCTTGTATTTGCCTGTTTATCTGCATGTATGTGTCTGTTTGTCTGCTTGTATTTGCCTGTTTGTCTGCATGTCTTTGCCTGTATGCCTGCTTGTCTGTGCCTGTCTGTCTGCTTGTCTGTGCCTGTCTGTCTGCTTGTATGTGCCTGTTTATCTGCATGTATGTGTCTGTCTGTCTGCATGTATGTGCCTGTCTGTCTGCATGTCTATGCCTGTCTGTCTGCTTGTCTGTGCCTGTTTGTCCGCATGGCTGTGTCTGTTTGTCTGCTTGTCTGTGCCTGTTTGTCTGCATGTCTGTGCCTGTTTGTCTGCTAGTCTGTGCCTGTCTGTCTGCATGTCTGTGCCTGTCTGTCTGCTTGTCTGTGCCTGTTTGTCTGCATGTGTGTACCTGTTTCTCTGCACTATGTGCCTGCGTCTACATGTCTGTGCCTGTTTGTCTGCTTGTCTTTGCATGTTTGTCTGCTTGTATGTACCGTCTGTCTGCTTGTCTGAGCCTGTTTGTCTGTATGTATATGTCTGTCTGTCTGTCTGCATGTCTGTGCCTGTTTGTCTGCATGTCTGTACCTGTTTGTCTGCATGTCTGTACCTGTTTGTCTACATGTCTGTGCCTGTTTGTCTGCTTGTTACTAACTGTTTGTCTGCATGTCGGTGTCTGCCGGTATGGACCACTGTACATGTATATTTTCATAAATGGGATTCATATATTCAAACTGGCAAATGTCTTGATAAAAACAATTTAGGACATCGCGAGACAAGAATGGGTAAAAATTAGTCATATTTGTTGATTTTGAAATCAAACATTTACAAATCTTGATATTTCAACACACATTTCGTTCCCAATATCAATAATACAATATATAGTAATTTAATCGGCTAATAAAATGGATTAAAACGAATATAGTTGGGCTTAGCGTTTAAAGGATTAAAGCGCAGAATTTTTTATGAAAACCTCGGAAGCCAATTTTTTTTTATATGTTATCATCTTAGTTAGGTCTTTACGATTCATTTCAATAACTATAATAAGGGTCCACAGGCATTACAAATATGTTTCACTTTTACAGTGCTATAGGATCGATTTTAGTCGACTTTAGTCGTCAGAATCTGACGTCAACAGACGTCAGATTCTGACGACTAAAGACGATACCTGCGCTGCACTTAAAGGATTAAAACACTTTTTTAACCGATACAGGTTTTATTTTCTTCAAGTTCGATTAAACGGGAATATCAATGTGGCTTTCATTTGAAGCTGAAATGACAATAATTAAATTTATCTAAAAATCGGCATCTTTAAATTCAAATTCAATTATTTATTTATCTAGCCATTTTTTGCTGCTATTTTATAAATATCAGTGACATTTTATTTTCTTTAAAATATGTAGGGTCCAAGCAGTGTAAGAGTTAACCCTTAAAGCGCGGGGATTGACTTTAGATGTCTGATTCTGACGTCTTAAGTTGATCCCCGCACTGTAAGAGTACAAATATTTATAATGGTCGCAGACCCATAACATAGGTATTCAAATGAATGAGAAGGAGCTGAATAAGACATTTATGATGATTTTAAATTGATAAAACCGTTTGGTCTCCATGTTTTATACAAAAATATTTCAGGGTTGTACAACCCTGAAATATGTTTGTATAAAACATGGACAAATTATCATCAATGTCATAGTCAGCTCTGTCCACTTCATTTGAATACATATGTTGAGGGTCTACGGCCATTAGAAATATTTAATTCTTTCAGTGCGGGGATCGACTTGTTTTGATTCAAAATCTAATTTTCTCCGATTTGAAGTTGTGGGTCGGGGTAAAATGAAATGAAATGAATGGGGTTTTAGGCCACCTTTGTACACAGGGCCACGAAAACCTCCTGAGGATGACACTGCCCTCCAGAAAGGATTTGAAATTTGAACCCTGGCTGAGGCCGAGCACGCTACTTCTCGGTCACAGAGGCTCCCCACAATATTTAATCTTTACGAGTCAGCGGAGAAGAAACATTTTGTGTCACTGAAAACCAATATTGGTCCAACATTGGTTGATGTGTCGTGTTTCCTGAGTAGAGTGTTTTTTAGACAGTTATTAGCAGGACTTGGCGTGAGGAATATCAATATAAACTCTACAAATAATGTATGTAGACCATGTGAAAGAAAAAAGAATCGGTGTTGTTAATATATTAAATACTATGTACATGTTGTTTTCTTCAGCTTTTAATGATAGCCTCGGGGCGGTCTCGTTTCCGTGACTCTTGTGTAGACGTCACTACATCAATTATGCACTGTAAAAAGCGTGATCGCTGTTCTGGTTGTCTGCTTCACACATCCATTCATTTAAAGCTACCTAGGCATAGTCACGCGATAGCTTGGTTTTTATCGTTATTTTTACACTTCAAATCGTTTTTTACATTATCCCCAGGACTGTGCTCTCTTTATTTTATCTTTTCAGTTACGATCCACAGCTTCAAGAGATGGAAAATTACTAAGGGGGCGACCATTCGATTTCCAGGGGGGGGGGGGACTGGAGGTTTTTTTTTTAAATAAACAATTTCGGGCGGACTCTGCGTGAAATAAATAATTTACTTCAAGAACTGTTTATGTTTATATAAACATGTAATAAAATGTGAAATTTTCAGCGCGCTGCCGAGCCCGGTTGAAATAAATAATATACCCGGGAAAAAAACTCCTGCCCCTCCCCCTGGATATTGAATAGAGGTCCCCCTAAGATTTGTAAAATTAACCCGTTCAGCGCGGAGATCGTCTTTAGACATCCGAATCTGACGTCTAAAGTCAGTACCCGCACTGGAAGAATTGAATTATTTATACTCCTGGCCCAGTTTAGCCTATATATGTGCACAAAGGCGGCCCAAAACCCCAGACACTTCATTTCATTTATACGGCCCGTAGGCCTATGACATAGGTATAAAAATGAAGCAGAAAGAGCTGATTAAGACATATGGATGATGATTTAAAACTATAAAAAAAATAGCGCATTAGTAACCTGAAATTAGCCCTTAATTTAGCCAATCTGTGAACAAAATTGTAGGAAGCTAATCTTAACTGATTTGGGTGGGTATGGGCATGGTCAATGACAAAAAAAGTAAGGTGGGATAGGGGTTGGGGAAACCTTTTTTATTAGAGAAAATAAATCCAAAATGGCGCCACCGGCACATATTGCCCCATAACTTTTAAACCATTTGCCACAGAATATTGTGTTAGATGTCTTTTCCCACTACTTTTGACATAAAAATCACATCTCTGAAGTTATTTTAGCATTTATTATTCTCTTTCTGTAGAAATCCACGTTGACCGCCATCTGCGCATGTCACATTATATCTTTTGAACCACTGCTCTAGTCGCTGATGGTGGACTGGTCTTGTATATATCCAGACCTAAACTCTTCAGCCATTAGCTGATTGAGAGCCATTGGACAAGTTTTGGTTGGTGACGCATTTGGCACTGACATCGAAATATGTAAAGTACCCTTCCCCACCTTTAAGCTGTTTACCACCGCCAGTTTTTACTGTATCTTTTGAACCGTTGGGTCACATGACCTTCTGGGCTCAACGGTTCAAAAGATACAGTAAGCTGGCGGCTTGACAGTGCGGAGATGGACTTTAGTCGTCAGAATCTGACGTCTGTAGACGGCAGACTATGACGACTAAAGTCGATCCCCGCACTGTAGGAGTAAAAATATTTCTAATGGTCGTAAACACATAACATAGGTATTCAAATGAATCAGAATGAACTAGAAAGAGACAATCATGATTATATCAAATTGAAAAAAACACCTTTAGTCACCATGGTTTAAACAAAACTCATTCCGCGCTTTAAGGGTTAAACATTTTCTCTGATAAAAAGGTTTTCCCCAAACCTTAACCTTTCTTTTTTTGTCATTGAACATACCTGTACCCACCCAAATCAGTTGAAATTAGCTTCACACGAATTTTTCACCGACAAACCTTAAAACCCTTAAAGCGCTGAAATAATTTGTAAAACATATCGCAACCAAAGGTGTTTTTTTTCAATTTGAAATCCTCATAAATGCCTCAGTCAGCTCCTTCTGATTCATTTGAATACCTATGATGGGTCTACGACAATTAGAAATATTTTTTATATTACAGTGCGGGGATCGACTTTAGTCGTCAGAATCTGACGTCTATAGACGTCAGATTCTGACGACTAAAGTCTTTCCCCGCGCTGTAGAGGTAAAGTTAGAGATAGTACATCTCTATAGTTACATTCTGGTCATATTACTGAACAGAATACAAATGTTATAGAAATATCATAAATTGAGAACAAGATTACATCACCAGAAATAAACAAATATAATCTTAGAAAAAGTTGGAGAGTTTTAAAGAATATTATTGGTGAAAAAAAAAATCTCTCAATTGTGACAGATCTTTAATGGTACAATTACCATAGTAGATAAACACAAGATTGTCGATTGTTTCAACAATTATTTTTAAAAAATAGTATTTAATTTAGCAAATAAAATAGAAGCGGATACCACAGATAAATCTGCTACATCATATATTGATAAACGTACTACTTCTTCTATTTTTATCACTCCCACCAATAACGATAGAATATAAAATAAAAATAAATAACTTAAAGATTGTAGTCGTGGCTGGGGTGGAATGAGAAAAAGTATATTCAATGGTATAATTAACATTATTGCTAATCCGCTTGTCCATCTTATGAGCTTATCTCTTAGCAAGGTAGAGTTCCCAATGAACTAAAATTAGGTAATTTCCTTATTTGAACATGGTGATAGAATGTTATTCAATAACTATAAGCTTGTTTGAGTGTCCATTATTTTTTACATATTACAAATATAAATGTACATAAAAGTATTAAAATTCATGAATAGACACTCCATTTTATATAAATATTAATGTAGATTTCGTCAAAATCATTTTACAACTATGGCTCTGGCTGTCTTGATTGATAGAATTACACGTACAATGGAATATGTGTTGGGTGTGTTCTTAGATTTAAGTGCCGCATTCGACATGGCTGATGACAATATATTTAATGGAATTTATTGGCATTAGAGGAGCTGCACTGGATTGGATGATGAGCTATTTACAAGATAGAGAACAATATGAGGTTTATAATAACACTTTATCTTGTAATTTAGAAATATCATGTAGAGTGTCACAGGAATCGATTTTAAGACCACTGTTATTTTTAAATTATGTGATTAATTTGGCGAATGTATCTGAAATTCTATTTCCAATACTATTTTCTGACGATACATATGTTTTTGTTAATGGCAAAGACATAAATGCTTTTTATGGTTGATATGAACAGGGAGCTAGGAAAAATTGTATCCTGGTTATCAGTTAATACCTAACTTCCTAAATGTCAGGGAAATCCACTATACTGTATTTACTTAACTTTTTTTTTAATCTTTAATAGTTGTAATGACATGCAGATAAATGCAATATCTGTATCAAGTGAAAGTAACTAAATTTCATGTAGTTTATATTGATTCTAAGTTAGGTTGGTCATCACATTTAAAATATTAAAAACAAAATTTTAAGGGTATTCAAATAATTTGTAAAGCGAAGCGTCAGTTAAACATTACCACGTTATTCTCATTGTTTTGTTTTGTATATATCCATATTTTTCCTATTGCAAGAATAATAAATTCTTCAAATTCATCAGAACCTTCTGCTCCAATATCTCAGAAATTTAAATTATTGCAAATTAAAGACACTTATACATATTTTGACTGAATGTTTATAAAGAATAATCTAAATATTTTAACAAACAAAATGTAATTTTTAAAATTCTATTGCTTGCCATGTTGAATATCTAAATTTTCTTGTTAAATGTATGATGTAAGTTGTTGTATATACAAGCAAAGATACTTATTGTTTTATTCTGTGACAAGAAGAATCAGCCGATTAACCTCTATTTCTGTTTTATATTTTATAATGAATGTATCTTTATGAATTGAAACAATCCAATTATTTTATGTTATGTTTTCTATATCCTGAGATTACAATGCCATATCGTGATATTAAAATATATGGTATAATCCTGTTCATTTAATGCTATATACTGACCTTGATTGGTCATATTCAGACATTCCTTTTATAAATAGTAGTCTACCCTTGTCCAACTAAAGAGTGGCTCAGTCAGTCACATGAAGGGCTGAGGTAATTAATTACGTCATTCAGTTGTTGTTTAAATTAGTATTTAGGGGTGTAATACCATACTTAAGCAAGGAGCAAGGTACTTATTTCTTAGTAAAAACATAAGAGGCACATACGAAAATGTCTGAGGGGCCTGGGCCCTCCAAAATAGGCTAAACATAAAATAAAAATGATACAGACCCCCATATTTTGTTAATAATATTATGTAGGCCTCAACCAGCCGCTTATAATAAGCAAGAATTTGTAGTTGGTGTGCTGTCATATCCTTTTTTTTACTGAAAAAGGGATGAATTCCTGAAATATCTGATAGACGCACTTTTTTCCCTTTTAAATTTTGTTCAAAAAATGTACCGTGGTCTAAATATAACCTAGAGACGATAAGCTATAATTTGCTATCAAGGAACCTCTTTTCACCGGTATCAAAGCTATACGAAATTTGGTTCTAAGCACCTTATAAAAATAGCCGACTGACTGTTACAGGTCTATTATTTTCTCACAGCATGGTTTTTTTCTCGATTTTGATATATTTTAAATTTAATTTAATGACGTGATTAATGTTACTAGTCGGATACATATAGAACATGCACAGTAGTTGAGATGTATTAGTTTACGGTGCTTTTCTAGTTACGTTGTATACATTTCAAAATATGTATTTCAACTTTTTTTCTTGTTACATAATTATCTCATATTATTTTTAGTTTATGTGTTGCTGTATATTCTTGTGCATCGGGTGTTTAATGTTGCTAGTATGTAGAACATCCACAACAGTTGATATTTGATATTTACGGTTGTCTTTTAGACATTATTTCAGTATTTAGTTTGGGTTACAGTTATGACGTTTTGTTGTTGATTAGTACATGTTTATATCCTACAGGATGTAAAAATCTATTCTTTTGCAATTAAAAAATGCTTAAAGCTTTATAACTAAATGTGGCGCTATATTGACCATACTGAGTCTGTTGGGCTAGTACTGCTATCACTTCATCACAAGTTGTCATTCATCACAAGTAGTGGCTGTAATGTACAGTCAAAAAAATCATCTTCATACTTATTACACATGCACAGTGCAACGAGAAAAAAACGCGTTTGACGGCCACTTATGGAAGTGTCGCAGACATGGTAAAGTCAGTACAAGATTACTAATTTGATAATATACATCATTATTAGTATGTAACTAAAAAGTACATTTCTGTGGATTTTTCTTACATTTTTAATAGATTTTGAGTTGTAAAGTGCTAAGATCCATTTAATTGAATTTAGTACTAGAAGAGTTGTAAATAATAATAATGTGGCATGGACACACATTTCTTCGCCCTGGGGGCGGGTGGAGGCGTTGTTTCTTACTATTTCCCATCTATTTAAGGCTGAAAATTCCAGCATCAAATAAGATTTCATCACAAGCAAAACCATAGACATCGAGAGAATGGACTACCAACAGGCGCGAGATCGTCGTGAACTTACGTCGTGAACTTACGGCGCGCATGTGCGGCTAGGAAGAGGGATAACTGATTTCCGGTCTGCTGTCTATTTATGTTTTTCATCGGCTCGATGGGCGAGTAATTTGGGCTATTTTGTCACTATAATTTGAATTACTGAACCAACTAATTGCTCAAAATAATGTAATTTTGTATGCTAAATATATACATTAAAAACAATGAAAATTGGGGTTTACAATTTAAATTAAATGCCAAAGTAAAGCTGTTTCAAACTTGATTGTAGTAAATTCGGACAGTTGTCATATTGAATTGAATACATGTATAGACGTCAAATTCTAGGTGTATTGGGCATGGTGTGTATACGCCTATGATCTATGTCCACATATTTTCACGGGAGAAGGATATTTTATATGCTTGAATGTTTTTTCTTGTTGTAATATTTAAAAACGTTTGATAATAAAGCAGAGGGAACTATTATAATGTATTCATTTATCGAATACATTTGTTACGATTTGAAATATATTGATGTTAATATATAGTTTGACTGTGATTGAAATTGTGATCAACACAATGTTTACATACCCATGTAAAAACGATCAAAAAGCACATGGTTGACAGTTTACAGCGGATATAAACTATCCCTTTTCACGCCAATTCTCGCAGACGGAAGCTCATACACATCAATCAGTGTCGTGAGATTTAAAGTCGGTTGTCCATTCCCTCGATGTCTATGGCAAAACGTGAAAAAATGTAGACTTCAGTGAACGATAACATATATCAAATATTTATTAGTTTTCTCATTCAAAGAAACAAATAGATACGCTAAATCATTCTTTGTGTTTCTTCTGAGGTATACATAAGCGGTTTAGCCCTTTCAGTGTGGGGATCGAATTTAGACGTCAGAATCTAAAATGCATAGACGTCAGATTCTGACATCTAAAGTCGATCCCCGCATTAGAAGAGTGAAATATTTTTAATGGTCGTAGACATAGACATTAAAATGCACATTTTAAGAGCTAAGTAAGTGTCATTTTAGTGCATGGTCCAGATGGGATTACCGTGCACCCCCCCCCCCCCCAGGACAATCTGAGACCAATTTTTTTTTAGTTCCTTGGACCTCCCCAGATATCAAAAGTCGATGCCATAAAACAAACCTGGGATGGACTACCTGCTTTGGACCATTTTCAAAATGGCCGCTATTGAAATCTGAAAATCACGTTTCTGTGACATAACTTGAGTTCTGAGGCAGTTAGAGTCACAAAATGTGTATGCCAATATGGAGCTCAGTTGTCCGGTACTCTGTGAACAGGTCTGCGTTATCTAATCTGATGAGAACCCATATACATGTTATCAGAAATACACATTCTCTCTCATGTATTTCTGATGATAATTGAATTGTCGAATTTTAGCGTGGATAGATCGCTTCATTCCAGCCTATATGATGCTTTTCGCAAACAATAATTGTTTGTCTTTCACGTAAGTGTACACTGTGTATATTTCTTGCATGAAAAGGCAACTGCAATAACTGTTTCCTTGTCTTTACTTAACCCTTTAGGCCTTCACGATGCATTAAAGCATCATTTTACATCCCTGAAAACAGATCCAACTTACCTACAACTAATGGTTTTAGAATGGAAATTTCCATGAAAGTAGTTACGAATACATGACAATTTTCTTTACTTTTTCACCTACATCAAATCATATTCATCCACTACAAGTCGAGAATTGCGGCAGCAATTCGCGGCTTGTAGTGAATGATTATGACAATGTAAAGTCAGGCTTGAAAGGTTTACTTTTTCATATCAGATATGTATGGTGTTTATCAATTCTAATTGTCTTTCAGGGTTACGAATAAGATAACAGCAGTTACTGTTAACTGTCTTTACACGAGTTCTTATCAAGTACATGTTCTACTATTTTGTATAAGTTAACCCTTAAAGCGCTGAATTCTTTTTGTAAAAAAAAGTTTTTTCATTTTGAAATCATCATAAATGTCTTAGTCAGCTCTTTCCGGTTCATTTGAATACCTATGTTATGGGTCTACGGCCATTAGAAATATTTTTACTCTTAAAGTGCGGGGATCGACTTTAGACGTCAGAATTTGACGTCTACAGACGTCAGATTCTGACGACTAAAGTCGATCCCCGCACTGTGAGAGTTAAAAATGAGTCAAATTACAACAACACATATTTTTCAGTACAGCACATTTATTTAATAAATAAAACAATTTATTTCACATTTGTACACATTATAATATTTAAATAATATAACATTTATCACAAGTATTATCAGAACATTATTAGTACAATAAAATATAATTAATCGATCCTTGTTAAAGATTCTTCAGAGAAAAAAGTATCATAGTTTAAATCCTACGAATAAAAATATTTTCACATAGTGATTTGCATAAATAAATAAATATATATATTTGTATCATATTTATCACGTTTCACGTAATCTAAATTCAGCAATTTGATTACGTTCTCCCCCCTTTTCGCGTTTGTACATATACAATCGGTTGTCATAAATTATTTCACTTTGCTCAAATCGTATTTTTGATCGTAATTTATATAAACAAATTACATTTTCACAACATTACAAATACTTCTCTATGCTACGTATCAAAGACTGCAAACTCTTACTTATGCATATGAGACTGGCATTAATCTTAAGAATATCACCATAAATAATTTAAATATAAAACACACCATCGTATACCCCTGGAGACATAATAATGTACATCATTGTTTATGTATCCGTGTGCAACAGTGTAAGCAGCAATATACATCACTATACAACAGTGTACATCAGTGTACAGCAGTGTACAGGGGTGTACGGAATGAAGCACATCAGTGTACAACAGTGTACATTAGTGTACAACAGTATACAGTGGTGTACGGAATGAAGCACATCAGTGTACAACAGTGTACATCAGTGTACAACAGTGTACAGGGGTGTAAGAAATGAAGCACATCAGTGTACAACAGTGTACATCAGTGTACAACAGTGTACAGGGGTGTACGGAATGAAGCATATCAGTATACAACAGTGTACATTAGTGTACAGGATGAAGCATATCCGTGTACAACAGTGTACATTAGTGTACGGTATGAATAACATCAGTGTACAACAGTGTACGTCATAGTACAACAGTGAACATCGGTGTATGTCATAGTACAACAGTGTACATATGTGTACGTAATTAAGCACATCAGTGTACAACAGTGTACATCAGTGTACGGAATAAAACGTTCAACCAATGTTGCTCTGATGTTGGTTCAGCATCAGTGTAAAATCGGTTCAACGTCTGCGTTTGCAGCAGTGAATAGTGTACGATGTAACATACATCAGTGTACGGTAGTGTAAACCGTCAGAAATGAACAACATCAGATTGTGGATCCGCTTTACTGCAGTGTATGCAGTAAAACGCATCTCAGTAAACATGAAGCAACAATGTTTTTCTGAAGCTGTCCCACGTTCCAAAATCAGAGCAACATTGGTTCAAGGTCTGTGTTTGCGGTCATGCAGCAATGTATGTAGCTACATGCATCAGTGTACGATGATGGTGTCTGTATCGGTATATCGTAGGCCTCGGATTGGTCGACCAATCTGAAGCCAACAATATACCGTAACTTGATGGAGTAGGTTATGCACACCATGGTATAATATACATGCAGCGGTGTACGCAACAGCATGTATGCTCAGTGTAAGATGATGGTGTCTGCATCGGTATATCGTAGGCCTCGGATTGGTCGAGATGGCCATCTCGACCAATCTGAAGCCAACAATATACCGTAACTTGATGGAGTACTTTATGCACACCATGGTATAATATACATGCAGCGGTGTACGCTACAGCATGTATGCTCAGTGTAAGATGATGGTGTCTGAATCGTGTGTTCCACAGAGAGCAAGGGCTTTTTTAAACGCGGTACCAGGAGCACACTCCCTGTATAGCATCACCCCTTGTCCATTACCGTCATCCAGACACACCTGGTAGCTACTGCTGCCGTCTATACCCACGTTTCTACCCATAATACACGTTCCTGTACCTGATGCCAAACCCAGCACCTTCTCTGTAAAAAAAAAACATATTATTAGAGAAACGTCATTATCAGGGGGGCATTGTGCATTGGTTAAAGCTGCCTGTTTGGAAAGTCGGTGATGGCGGGTTCGAACCCAACTCTGGCCTTTAAGTTTTAAAGAAACGAAATTTTTCTTCGCCGCTCACTCGTAAAGATTCAATATTGTGACCGAGAGGTAGCGTGCCTCACACCGACAGGGCTCGAATTTCGAATTATGTGTCTGGAGGGCAGTGTCATCTCATTCATCTCACTATCCTCAAGAGGTTCTCCTGGCTCAGTTTAGCCTATATGTGCACAGATGGCGCAAAACCCCATTCATTTAATTTTTCAGAATCAGACTAAAAATGTGGGATATACTGCTGAATTATTTTTTAAATTTTCAACCACTTGATGTTGTGTCTCGCTACCGCGATCCACAACCTCAAGTGGTTGAATATTACTCTTATATGTTTAATGGATCTGGATTGTTGGGACAATGTTAAGATGTTGTGTCCTTGGGCATGGCAGTTCATCCTCGAATGCTTCACGTGACTCAGGTGAAAATGAGTACCTGGTAGGACAGAGATGGCAATATGTACGATTAGTTCCTAGCGCCGAAATGGCTGCAAGTGCTGTATGCTCCAAAAGGGGGTTGAAATCGTACATGAATAAGCAGGTTCAGTGACCAGGGGTAATATGAGTGAAGCGCACAGAGCATCGTATGTGCGCTATATAAGAAATCACCAATATCTATCATTATTTAAAGAAGTAAAGGCAGTGCAAGTCACGTCTATAGTATGACCTTCAAACAAGAAAATCTGAAGGAGAAATGAACATTCACTTTGCTAGATCAGCGTATTAACCCTTACAATGTTGAATTATTTTATAAAAACCATGGAGACAAAAAGGTGTTTTTTTCATTTTGAAATCACCATAGATGTCTTAGTTAGCTCCTTCATTTGAATACCAATGTTATGGATCTATGACCATTTTAATTTTTTTCAGTGCGGGGATAGCCTTTAAACGTCCGAGTATGACGTCTACAGACGTCAGACTCGGACGTATAAAGACTGTTCCCGCGCCCTGTCAGCGCCGCTGACAGGGCTAATCGAATCGAATTAAATTAAACATATACATGTAAATTTCACCTACTTGAAGTTGTTGGTCGCGGTAGTGATACCAAACTTCAAGTGGGTCAAAATTTAAATTATAAAATTTAATGATTTAAGTGTTAATATAAATAATTTTATTCAGGTAAGTCACGAGATGTACCGTATTTTTTTTAATTGCAAATGTGATAACACGGGTTAACATTTACATCTTAGAAGGCTATAAAGCTCAAAAATCCCTATGAAAAAAAAACTAGACAATCAGTCAGAGACTGCAAAGCTCAAGGATCGTAATTCGAATCATCCCCCAAATTGAATGGATTGTTCCTTGGCGAGAGACACACCTCTGGTAAAAGATTCATGCAAATCCATTCAATACTTTGTAAGTAATCCTGTTGACTGCCAAAGAGACAAAGAGACAAACAAACCGACAAAAAAAAAAAAAAAACCCAAACAACAAACAAACAAACACACACAAAAAACAAATAAATAAACAAAGAAACGAACTAACAAACAAACGAACGAACGAAAGAACGAACGAACGAACGAACGAACGAACGAACTAACGAACGAACGAGCGAACGAACGAACGAATGAATGAACGAACGAACGAACGAACGAACGAACGAACGAACGAACGAACGAACGAACGAACGAACGAACGAGCAAACAAACAAACACGACCAAAAAGATAACCTCTCTAGGCTAATATTATAATCACTCATATGATAAGGTGTTTTGTTAGTGAACTTACCCTCTTCTTGTTTTTGTTCAGCTGACGTAGACAGTGAGTAGATATTTGCGTCATCATATGGCTGCTCGAGGGGGAACAGCTCTATGGCAGAGAGAGCGGCAGGGCCAGATAGAGAAGCATAAGGCGAGCCGAGATAGATATCTGGGAACGAGTCTGGGATCAAGTCGACGATGTCTTCATGGGGAATCTCATGAGAGGGTATATCTACAAGAAAACATTCTGTTGTGAGAGTATATCTACAAGAAAACAATCTCATGTGAGGGTATATCTACAAGAAAACAAACAGCGATGTACTCTACAAATAAACCAACTGTACTGATTTCTAAATATTATTATTTGAAATGGCAAAAAATCAAATAGTTTTACGGATAACATTAACAGATTGAAATTGTTTGCATTCACATCTAAAATCGCAAAAGACTTCTTTTATGAAAATAACAACACTGGAATATTAATGTCGAGATGGGCAACAAACATTATGTCAAGCAATCTTAACATTTTAATTCTTATCAGTGATGGGGAGTATACTTATTTTAGGCCCTTAAGCTCAATCGTTGCATAATTTAAGCACCACATGGTAGAATATTTTGAAAAAAATTCATCGAATATTAAATGATATAATGCGACACAATTAGGACGTTATAAGCTTTCATTTCAGATATTATACTTGGATGTATATTTGTAAAATCAGGACATTTTCTTCACTTTGAAATTGGAACAGCAATTCACAGCTCAGTGGATGAAGAATAAATACCTGGAAATCATTATTAATGTCTTAGTTAGCTGATTCATTTGAATACCTATGTTATGGTCTATGTACATTCTTACAGTGCGACAGACGTCAGATTCTGACGACTAAAGTCGATCCCTGCGCTGTAAGGGTTAGGAAGCTGAAAGCATTCTAGTTAATAATTTTAATAACATGATTAATGTGTTTTATTTCATTTCATTTTCACGACTATGATGTAATTTACTACACAATTACATTATTTCAGAATATCGCACAATTGTGAATTGCACGAGTTATAATAAAAATATCAAGAATATATTAATTTATATTGGTTAATAGATGCTTGATAGTATGCATTATAAATTAGGGGGCCTATATTCCTATATAGTTACATTTATATAACTTCCTTGCAATTTATCCTTACGTACCAGCCACACATTTGTATTCTGTGTCATCAAAAATGGTTCCGGGGGCACAAGGCATTACCATCCACTCACCATTAGCACAAAACTGGTAAAACCCTGTATCTACATCAGGTTTAATCTCGCCATCAAAACAGGATATGTCGATTTGAACTGGAAATAATAACAATACTAAAAATAATCTTGTAGTGTTGCATATTGATACCTTTGTGACAAAAACAGTAACATAAGTACTTAAATGTTGATCAATATTTGCATTACACCAAGTAACAGTGTACTTCCCATGCGCATTCAAGCTTTGTTGGTGTTGATGCTTATTTAAATAGACGACTCAATAGACCACTCAAATAAAATGTTATCCAGCTGGATCTAAAATTGTCATTCTAAATATTATACAACTTGATTTAAAGGTTTCCACACCAAACAGTATGCAACCTGCTTCCCCACCTATATACTGCACATATTGTACAGTATCTAACACCATTTATTTATTTATTTATTTATTTATTTATTTATTAACTTTGCAATGGTATTTAGTCATTTCAGTGCAAAGTCTGAGCTATATACGTTATAGTTTACTTTCAACCATTTCATGCGGCATTTTCAGCCAGTACTTTTACATTTATATGAAACTGTGTTAGCAATACCAGTTTTTTAATGTAAAATTAACTTAGTAAGACAAAATTGAAACATCTGGTCAAAAAGGTTATTATAATCAGAATTATTTTGTGTGAGATACAAATCATAATTATTCACGAAAAATATGTCTGAATATGTCTATGTTTCACTTCTTATCATGATTATCTACGATATATGTCTGTGCTCCATTTTTTGTTAAAAAGAAAACTACCCCTACTACTATGACTTGTTCAATCATAATATAAACAGGATGAAAAATTATAATTTCGATAAAAAAACATAGCAATCTAATTTATAAGAAATGCTGAGAATTCAAGGCACTGTGGAGCAAACATCATTGAACATTGAAAAACAGTCTCCATTTTTAAAGATTGAGGTTACAATTTTCAAGTCAATTTGATAATTTAAAGAAATACATAGGTATTGTTACAACTAATACAGACTCACCAGCAGCTGTAGATTTTGCGGAGACGTTCTGAAGGAGCAGCAATGTTGAAAATAAACCTATTGTAAAAGTGACCATGGTGATGCTGAACATTGTAGTTGACTAGGGTGGATGTAAGCTCCAGGGTGTAGAGATGGATATAATGACGTAACACTGAGAAGATCTAACCTGCTTATATACCGGACGGTGAAGTTGCATTGAACGTAGCGAGTTATCCAGTGCCTGATCAATGCTGGGCCAACGTCTGCGACGTTGGCCCAGCATTGATGAGCCACTGGGCTTGCGTTTTCTAGTGGTGTTGCTGACACGTACCTGTGGGATAGGCACGCGACGTGTGCCGGTGGGAGCGCGAGACACATGCCAGTCATATCCCAAGCCAAACAGCAGTAACTGCTTACTTGTAAAGTAAGCAGTTACAGCTGTTTGCCTTTGCCTTGCACATGCTGAAGTGCAAAGAAAAATAACCGTAACAGCTTACTTGAAAACGTAGCCAGTTGCTGTTGTCTGCTTTTGCCTGACACATGCCATCAATTTTGATGTGTGGATGCAAAAAGCAGTAACTGCTCACATGAAATATGTGTCGTTACTGTTGTTTGCATTTGCACCGTGGCATATCCAGAGCAGAGTGTAGAGCAGAGACAAATAGCAGTAACTATGAACCCATTAGTGACCAGTTACTGCTGTTTGTGCTTGTATGGTAGCATAGTTAGAGCAATAAAACAGATACAGCCTAAAACACACGACCAGGCTCGTCCGGTGACAGGTGGAAATAGGAGGGGGAGGTAGGAAATAATATATCATGATGTCTTAATTTATGTGGTTAATAAAGTAAATATGCATGCTCTCCAAGGAAAATGTGCATTTTATAGCATATGGTAATTTCTTATGTTTTTGACACTGAACGGGGGTGGGGGTGAATAGTGCATATTTAAATCAATTTTTTTTGCTGTAGGGCTACTGGGTATTTTCAGCTTTGTTATTTATCAATATCATGCAGGCCTTATTATATGAAGTTCAACATTTCATAAACTCCCCTCAATCTTTTCAGAATAAATAGACAAACAAGAATTTTGCCCTACTCGTAAATATGTTCACATGCTTACGTCATTGAGTTGTTTGTTGTTATGTGTATTTATGTTTTCTCTCATCTGTTATGTGAATATCTCGCACCTGGTGTCCTATGCTGTGATATGCTCTTTACATGCTAAGTCATCTTATTTTAATATTCACCCACTTGAAGTTGTGTTTCGCCACCGCGATCCACACCCCAACCGAGTGAAAATTACTCATATAATTTTGTTTAATTTGAGACCTAACATTTGCAAATCGTGAGGTTTAAAAACACATTCCTTGACAATACCTGTGATTAAACCTGCCAATAAAATAGATTCAAAAAGACTTTAGTCGTCCTTAGCGCTCAGTGGGTTAAGAGACGGTTTTAGCACAGGATACTTTTTGCACACAACCAGAAAACAACAGCGTAACAGCTGAAAGGCGCAGGTGAGAGTGCATCTCTAGCGAACATGATCCATTTACCCTATGTTGGCCCATCGTCTGCAACGCTGGGCCACCATTAGCCCAACGTTCGTTTACCGTGGTGTGTAGGGTCCTGGTGATATATAAAGGACATCATGTGGTGAGCCCGCACAATGTACACAGCTGAGGTTAGACTGACCACTGACCCTGGGACTACATATTGGACCAGACAATGGGCTCTGTTTTTTAGGTTGTGATTGGCTACTCTGGTTCCCAGAGCCACACTGCGCGGCGTGGCCGAGCTTCATGTAGCCTCTGGTATGCCCCAGTGGCGAATGTTTGTGACTTTTTGCTATTTTTAAATTAAAATAGGGTAATCCCCGATTTCAGACATTTTTGAAAGGTCACTTCCCCGGATGAAGAGTTGTTCATAGTATTGTATTTCCCCTCTGACGCATTTTCTATGACTTGACCCAGAAAATTTTTCACCGGCCTCAATAGCACAGGCATGATGGTCACGTGACCAAGAGCCTTGGCCAATACCCGGCCATAAATGAAATTGACCGGGCTCGCCAGGCAAGTGATTGGCCAGCCTCAATTTGATTCAATTTGGAGGTGTGGCTTGAAGGTTCCAGTTCCATTGGCCGATTTAGTTTAGAGATTCCCCGACGTGTTTCTTCAAACTGTCATTATAACAAGTACGATTAGTGATGCACATTAGGTTTTTTGTACAGAAGTATTTTAATCATTTAGGATGACACAAAATGTTATTACCATATAATCTGAATATAGTTGAAATAAAATTATATTATATCTATTACTATTCACTCGCATACGACATTTTTTTTAAATATAATAAGCCTTCACTTGGTTCGTTGCAGCGCATTCAATCAATGTTTACCATTTTTGTTTATCAACATACAAAATATTAACATCAACGGATCAACAGTTATGTTTTAATTTATAAATGTTCCCAATACAATCCATACAAAGGGTGAATATTTCCTGATACAATAATAGGCCTAAAATCACCCAATGCTAAAATAATATCCTACTTGTCGTTTATTATTGTCGACCGTAAGTGGTATTAAATGCTTACCGTAAAAATGAGTGATAATGCATGTGTGAAAAAATGAATGCGAGTAAACTCGCACAAGGCAACCTTAGCACAGGTGATCTCGCATGCCAGAGTAATCTCGCCACAGCTTTGGTAACCTCGCCACAAGGGGCTGTAGTGCAGCAGATACAGGCTTATTTTCATAGAAATTGTGCTTTTAATGATAAAAGCATGACATTTGGTACAGTGTTAGAGTATATATCACTGAGCATTTTTAGCTACAGGGCCATTTCAAAATCACTTCCGGTCAGAAATAGCGGCCATTTTTCAAAATGGCTGCCATTTAACATAGGTAGGCATTGAATATTTTTCTTGTATCGGTATATAAATGGAAAAAAATATTATATATTGAATCCTCACTATGCAAAAGATGATGAATGATCTGAATCACTGTTAACTTTCATTGGCTTTTCTGTATAATAATGCTATTTTCGTTTTGAAGAGCATATACTCGCCATGTAGTTTCGTGGAATTGTGATATATTTCGAACACCAAGAAGAAAAGAGCCATGAAAGTAGTAGGTGGGTTTATTGAGATCAACAGGGACAACATCTAGTCATATATATCACCTGCTATCGCCCCACCTATTTAATACAAGTAAAGGTGGGATATTGACAAAACGTTGTTTATTTGCCCGTTTGTTTGTCCATCCAAAAATACCTGACGGCTGTTTGTGAAATATGTTTTTGATCATTTTTTTATCACAGAGAAACAAATGTATCATTTAAACTTTACAGGTAGTTTCTAAGGTTTCTTGATGTGACCATTGCAAACATCTCCATATGTATGTAGGCCTAAATGTTGGCCTATCTTATATTTCAGACTGTCAACTGTTTGGGATGCACTGCCAAAGGTCATCATCAATGCTGTTGCTAATAATTGAAAATTTCATTGGTTTGTCATTCTCTCCTATATATATATATATAATTATTTTCTTTCCACTCTTCCACGACCAAGCAAAGTCAGTTGCCATGATTCGCCACTCTATGGATGTATACAGAAAAGCTGGGGAAATAATCAACCCTGGACTAGTATCAATCATAACCGTATACCAACCTTTGTACACAATAGCAAAGCAGATACAATGGAGTTGGCCTGATACCTATGGTGAAAATCATTTTGTAGTTATCTTTACTGGTCTTCACATTGAGATGACCATCTTCAAGGTACTCAGTGATCTTCTAGAAGGACGTGGATGGACTGCAGCACTGGTACAAGCTGATATTGCCCCTACTGGAGGGGTCAGCAGACTCTCTCTTGAAAGCGTCACATGTGACTCGCACCAGAAATGCTCACCAGGTCACAGCTTGTGCTCTCTGTATGGTATTCTTAAGAATGCTTATGTGGCATATACAAGTGAATTGACTGGAGATACAAATATCCTCTCCTTTAATGACTGCTGTTCTAGTACAGCCAAGACGTACCCAAATTCTCACTTCTAGTCCATAATACTACAACCAGAAATTGATATGTTGATATATGTACGTGCAATCAGGATATCAGATTTTCATCTCTATGTAGACCTATGCCTTGTGACATATTGTACCGTGGTTCTTTTCCCTCGATCACACACATTATCCGAGATAGATAGCTGTGCACATACATATATTTAATATCGACAATAGACGACATAGGTAATCATTTATGTGACAACAGCAAGTGACCCGATGAAGAGGAGCAGTATTCCCCTATTCACAACAACCCCACGCAGAGTAAAATCCATATCACAACAGCAGGTTTCGTCCTGTGTTCCCTTTCTCTACATTGTATTTGGCATCACAAATTCGAAATGGTGATCTGGATAGCTTTTTTCAACATGAAAATCAATCATATCCCCAGCTCTGTCCAAGATGAGTTCTATGAGAACGGGTGCTAAGTCAGACCTGATAGACTGCTTGGAAGATCTTGCAGCTGTCCATCTGGCAACGCTCCTGCTGTCCAAGCTGTGATACTCGACAGCACTGCAGCTGTTAGTATGCTTAAACCTGGTCCTGCAACGAAAACATACCTTCATTTTGCTAACCAACAATTTTTTACTAATATAAAAAGTCACACCTACAGAGTGCGAGTAAATATTATTTGGGATAGATATTTTTCAGAAAGTTTGAAAACAGAAACTAGACTAAAACGAGACAAAGGAGTTCGTCGCCGTGTGGCGCCAGCCACAAAAGTCCCAGGTATGAAACTGGTATGAATTTCTCCGTCTCAAAGAAAACAAAGAGGAGTTGTTCGCTTTTCTTGCCCAAATTGTGACAAATAACCCTTTGATAACTGCACACAAAAGAAGAGGCGGACACGCTCATTTTTCTTCATCTGGAAGACATTGTTAAGGAAGGCTGCGACAAAGTCACAATACGCACAGTTGATACAGCCGTGGTAGTCACATCTCAATGTCCGAGTCATATCCAGTTGAGGATTGCATATGGTGTTGGTAAACATGTTAAGTTTCTGGAAGCTCATGAGATAGCAACAGCATTAGGGCCAAGCAAATGCAGAGCCCTTCCATTCTTTCGTGCACTTAGTGACTGTGATATAGTATATTTCTTCCATGGTAAGGGGAAGAAAACTGCTTGGGCTACATAGAAAAACCTTGATGCTGTGACTGAAGCTTTTTGCTCTCTCGGGTCAACACCTCAAAAAATTGAACCATATTTTGAACTAATTGAACAATTTATTGTATTGCTATATGACCGTACACCTACCCATACATCTGTGAATCAGGCACAGAAAGGGTTATTTGCTCACAAGGGAAGAACCATTGCCCTAATACCTTCTACTCAGGCTGCTCTGATTCAGCATGTGAAAAGGGCTACATAGCAGGCTGGGTACTGCTGGTCACAATCTTGCAATGCAGCACCAGAAATGCCCTCTTCATCTGTTTGGGGGTGGACCAAGAATGACACTGGAAAGTGGGATGTTTTTGGACATATTTACCCAAAGCAACTGAGGCTTGTAGAGAGCTCCTTCGATGTGGGTGCAAAAAAGGATGTTGCAGGCAATGTGAATGTCTCAAAGCTGCACTCAAGTGTACTGCACTGTGTTTCTGTGCAGGAAATTGGGACACTAAATAAGTATTTATGTATGACACATTAAACACAATTGCGATAACATTGTCACCAAAACCTGACTTTCTATGACAGGATTATACCGTTCAATGTTGGAGAAAATAATGGATTATCACCTTTTAAAAATATGTTTATATACAAATAAATGAGTAATATCTCTATTATGACATGTAATTAAGCACTGTGTTTGGAAACAATAATAATAATTATCCACCCACATAACATGTAAAGCTTTGCATCCACAATTGATCGAAACAATATGTTTTTGTGTAACAAGTAACTGTACGCGGACACATTTCAGGAGATAATCCGATATAATTGTTTGTTTTGTAAAAAAATTGCATGGATCACATTTATTATACATATTTAGTTCATTATCTATGCACAAAAAAACAAAGAAACCTGTTGGCGGTGGCGTCCATTTTGAAAAATGGCCGCCATCTGCGTCCTAGGACAAATTTGCGATGGCCCTGTAGCTGAAAAGTTTCATACTACCATACTACATATGTGTGCCAAATTTCATGCTTTTATCACAAAAGGCACAATTTATTTCTATATCTGCTGCACTACTGAGTAACCTCCCCACAACTTCGCCATACATGTTATAACATCATTTACCAGCCTCATCAGATAGTTTAACCAGTTGATATCTACCTTCCGTTAACTTGAAATATATAAAGATATAATCAGATTTTGATTGAACACTAATTGTGTTTAGCACCATAGAGTTTTACCTTCTATAAACACATTGAAGGTATTTTAACCTGTTAATTTGTAGCCTACTATGCTTAAAATAACATCAGAATACATTTGATCAATATTAAAATCCACAAAATTAAATCCACAAGTAGCACTCCGACTTTATTTGGTCTACAAATGCAAGTAATTTTCAATTTGCGGGTAGCGGTATTTAAATTATATACGTTAGCCTTTTAAGCGCATCTGAATCTTTGAGAGCAGACGATATGTGAATGTAATAACAATAATATAAGGCCTACCTATATAATAATAATTATAATGATATTGATATGTATAGGCCAACATATATTTTTATATTGCTACAATGTAGTCTAATACGTATTGGAAGTATCGCAACTACAGTTTGCATAATACACTTTTAACGTGCTGTAATGCAATATAAAGAATCATTCGGCCTATATAGAGCTACACTCCAGTAACATTAAGTACGTGCTACAGTACGCTACTATGTGTCATCACCTTCCTAAGTTGTTGCAGCTACACTTAATTTATATATCACCTTTCAAGCTGAAAAAACGATGTGTCTATTTATTTTCATTGGGCATGATTGACCATCTTCTGCAGTCTGATCAGTTCCTACAAATAACTTTGTATGGGTTTTATTTTATAAACATATAATGATGTTAATGGTAATGCGTCGTCATTATGTATTAAAGCTGTAGTAATTACCATTAACCCTTTCGAGCCTGAATTTACTATCTTCATCCACTACAAGCCGCGAATTGCTGCCGCAATTCTCGACTTGTAGTGGATGAAGATGACTTGAATTGGTTTAAAAATTAAAGAAAATTACCACGTATTGGTACACCATTTTCATGGAAATTTTGGTTCTAAAACCCTTTGTTGTGGGAAAATTAAGTATGTTTTCAGGGATGTAAAATGATGCTTTAATGCATCGTGGGGGCTTAAAGGGTTAAACCATTTAGCGCAAATACAGTCGCTTAAATCCGTTTTATTAGCCGTTTTGATATCAAGTTTTGTAATGCTTAGTCTCAAATTAAACAAATCTGAGTAGTTTTGAAGTTGTGGGTCGAGGCAGCGAGACACAACTTCAACTGTGAGAAAATTTGAATTATTTAGTGTATTTAATGTTCAAGGGTTGATATATTAGACAGAATTATTTTTTTTCTACAATATTTGCAGTACAAAATAAATTTTTAGGCCAATTATTTAAAACTCAAATGTTTGTAAAATTTGTTGTTCATTTTTGTTGTTTCATTTTATTGGCGCATACGTCTATGTAGACATCAACACCACTAAAATCATATTATCACCTAGGAAAAAAATGAAAATATAGATTAAAATACATATATGAATGCTGATATGACAGGTGTGGTGAGGTTGTGGCAAGATTTAGAGCAAGGATACTAGAACATCTGTTTTGAAGCATTCAGTTTATTTTGTAGCACATTTATTAGACTTAGAACAGTATATTTATATCGGCGCAAAAGTGTACATAATGCATACAGCCACTATGGCTCAGACAACGACAGTCATACATCATTGCACATTGCAATGATGTATGACTGTCACTGTTTGATTGTCTGATTGTTCACCCAGCCTGTAACACCCCTGAAGCCCTGAGTCACATGATCTACCATAAATGCTTTAAACTGATTACCAAACGACCTATAAATCACACATCGTAATGTTAGGTGAGATTTAACCATTACATTCTCACGCATGATCTTCGGTTAAAACCACTTAACGAATTAGGTAGTTATCACTGGTGAGGAGTTCTCATATTAAACCGTCGAAAAAAAGGCCTATCACAAACTGCAAATGTGTGTATTTGTATTTAAATTAAAATATCAAATTATAGTTTATAAATATCAAATTATAATATTGACCATTTCTAGATGATGCTCTGCGTCACCAATCGTACTTGCATTATCGCTCTAAATAGCTCTGTGACCCTCACGTTTCCGTGACGTAAATAGGCCAGGTGAACCGGTAGGAATTCCTACCGGTAAAATAATGTAAAATGGAGCCCAGTATCTGGCCCAATATCAGTGTTCAGGCTAAGCTGAGGTCAATACGCAACTAGGGTGGGGGTCCTGGTGCAGTGGGTAAAGCCGCCTGCTTGGAAAGTCGGACAACGCGTGTTCGAACCCCACTATGGCTTTTAAGTTTAAAAGAAACAAAGTGCTTCTTCTCCGTAAAGATTCAATATTGTGTGGAGCCTACGTGCTTGAGAAGTAGTGAGCTCGGCCTCAGACCGCCAGAGCTCGAATTTTGAATCCTGTGTCTAGAGGGCAGTGTCATCTCATTCATCTCACCATTCTAAGGAGATTCTTCTGCCCTAGCTTAGCCTATATATGCACATAGATGGCCTAAAATCCCATTTATTTCATTTAATTTCCAGAGAAGGTTCTCATGGCACGATTTAGCCTATGTGTGCATGCAGAAAGGTGGCCTAAACTTCATTCATTTCATTTTATTTTCAATGCCCAACTTTCACAGGATTCGATGAGTTTTTTAGCTCTCATCCAATTTGGCTGAAGGCTATTTTCCGTCCGCGTTCCTCTGTAAGCGCGACTGGCTCACGTGTTTAATTTTTTTCACCCACCTGAAGTTGTGTCTCGCTAGCGCGCACCACAAGTTCAAGTGGGTGAAAATTACTCATATTTGTTTAATTTGCAGATCGTGATGTCTAAACACTTATTTAATTCCCAAAAACCCTTTCGTCTCCATCGTTTATACAAATATGTTTCAGCGTCGTAAGGATTAAAATGGAACCAGAAGCACAATGTGATCAACAAATATAGGATGGTGCGATTATCGACACATACATCATGACTATCTTGATTGGCACATACAATGACATAATAGCAATCCACTCAACCAAAAGTGAATTGCCTGTGGAACGGTATTACTTGTTTCTTCAGAGGAAAGCGTATGCTATCTGTCTGGGGACGTTATTAGTAGCACAGTCATTTGTTGATCTGGCCAAACATAGATCTGCACATTTCAGTCAATCAAGCTAGGGTGCAGCTTGATTGATTGAAATGACGTGTTAAAGTTAAACATGTATCGCGTCAGAGGGCAAATTTAATAATTTTGAACATAAAAAAACCAGAATGGATCACCAAAGGAATAATAAGATCTATAAAGCGGCGAGATAACTTATACAAGAACATTAAGAGAACACTCACTGACCAACTAATTACAAAGCTGAAAATTTAACATCCTGCCAAGTCATGTCAGACAGGCAGACCACATGTCTGACCTTGAAAAAAGGTGTACACTGGAGTTCTAGACAGAGAGAGGGGTGAAACAACATGAATATTAATTATGACGTGACTTCGGTATGGAAGGTCAACCTCAGGTCATCTTGTCGGATGTTGGTCTGATTGGCCAGAGAGAAAGGGGAGGGGTCAAAGCTAAGCATATATGCGTGAGCTCATGGAGTCATGTAACAGACAACTTGATACCTGAAGGTGACAATTTAGCACCTCTCCATTGATGGGGAAGATTTGCATACAAACCCCGGTATGCCTTGTCTGGCCCGCCGCTTAAAAGGATCGGGTAGGAAAATGAATCGTGGCACATATAATTTTATATTAAAGATAAGTATATTCATTGCACAGAAAAACACGTTGTCTGTAATAAAAAAACTCTTGAAGACAAATAAAAGGCATAGTAGTAATTTATTTTTACCCGATAAAATAAAAACATTTAGTATTTTAACCGAAAATATACAAGTAGTTGCAGATTCATTCAATAAATATTTTGTAAATATTGGTCCTGATCTAACATCAGAAGTGAAAGATTCAAGTCCCAATTTCTCAATAATCCCACGTCTTCTTTGAACTCGTTGGAAAAAATACCGGACGTATCTAAAATAATTGACGGCCAAAAGGGTTGTGGAATTGATGAACTATCAACCCATTTAATAAAAATCGATCAAGCTCGAAATGTTAAGTCCTTTAACAATTACAATTAACCAGTCACTTGTTACAAGAATATTTCTTGATAAGCTAAAACTAGCTAAGGTTACTCCAAAATCCTGATAAGGTGATCCTACAATATCGTCCTATTTCTCTTTAACGAGCATTATCGGGCGGGGCCCTAGGGTAGTGGTTAGCACCGCTGCCTTTCACGCCAGAGTTCGGGGTTCGGTTCTCGATCTCGGCGGTTTGAAAGGAACAAAAAACGTTTGTTCCCCATCCACGTGTGAAAGTATTGTGGGGAGCCTCCGTGACCGAGAGGTAGCGTTCTCGGCCTCAGACCGCCAGGGCTCGAATTTCGAATCCTGTGTTTGGCGGACAGTGTCATCCCAATCATCTCATCATTCTCGAAGGGTTCTCCTGGCCCAGTTTAGCCTATATGTGCACAAAGGTGGCCTGAAGCCCGATGCTTTTCATTTCATTTCTACGAGCATTATAAAACATTTTCAGCATGTTATTTATAACCAAGTTACTAATCACTTTGTTTCTAATAATTTGCATTGTGAGTGTCAGTATGGCTTCCACAAAAACACCACAAGACTAGCTGTGTTGAATGTTGTCGAATCACAAACGGAATGGAGCTAGTAAATACTCTCATAACAGTGTATTGATCTAACCATTCCATATTGATAAATAAACTTAAATATTCCGACATTCAAGGCTGTGCTATAGACGTAATAAAAATACTTATTGAATAGACATCAATGAGTTAAATGTTAATTTTAAATCTTTTTTTCATAAATTTATCAACAGGAGTCCTTGAATGCTTGATATTAGGTGCTCTTTTGTTTATGATTTATAAAAATGGCTACCAAAAACTGTAATTTATGCCGACGATGTGATGGCAAAATTATATTATTTTAGACACCACAACAACTTTAAATTCAGGAATAACATGATAGATACGGAGCTTAAGGGATTGCGTCACTAGTTAATGTCAAATAAACTTTCCTTTAATAAATTAAAATTAAAATATATACCAAAATTGACAATAAATAACAAAAACATAGGATGTGCCGACGAATTCAACAACTTAGCACTCATGGAAAAATTGGAAAAATCATGTAACTAAAATATCAAATCCAATCATAGGCATGATGAACAAATTATAATATGAACTCCCTCAAAACACCCGACTTACCATTATATAATAACATCCTCATCCTTCTTGATTTAAATTATTCTATACTTGTTTGGGATAAGATTTGAAATGAATATATAAATTACAAAAGAAGTTACTCCTACAATTTTAAAATTTAATTTTATTCCCACTCAGATCCTTATTTCGAAAAAGTTAAAATTCTAAAAATAAATAACATTCAAAAAAATATTTTTTGTATAAATTCACTGGAGTTAGATTTCAACAATTTCTGCCTAAAAAATGTGTGGTATATCATGTTTACGTTTGAGATGTTGCTGTGCAGTGAAGTGAAGTGTGATGTCTGGTTGTTAGCTATGGTTACTTATTTTAAATACAAGATGGCGGCGGAAAGCTGTTGGTGTGTGTTCTTTGTAGCACCAATATTAGTACCTGACATCATTTCCCAGAAAAGCAATATTATGAGGACTTTTTTATTCAGCAGATATATATTCGTGATATAGGAGTTATTTCCCACTTCATACGACAGACGGTGCATGGTGATATGATAGAATGAGCCATTTGTTGGCAATGTGAGCGAATATTGTTTTGCGTCGCCTTCTGCAATCATCATTGCAATATCGTGACAGAAGGAAGTGGGACTATGCCCTACTCTTATCGAATGCCTCGACGATTTTTTTTATAAAGCACACTATCATATACAGCACTATACAGGCCTTTGAATAGTTTGGAGCACTGTATATGCACAACCTTGATGACAAACATCCGACCTGGCCGGGATTCGAAGCCAGTACCTATGGATTTCGGGCTACAACTGGACTAAATGATCCATGTTGGCAGGGTGTAATTGAATTGGATACTGTTAGGCCCTAAAATATTGACGATTTGATACAGTAACCTCTTTAGAACCCCCCCCCCCCCTAAACTGAGGACATAGTTTGTTATAAGGTAAGGTGGGTAAAATCTCTAACGATTTTACCGTCAAAGGCCAGTTCAGGTCACCTCGGAAGATAATGTGCTTAGGTTTTCTGGTAAAACAATTTTCCTTGTGGTAATAGGTCTTGTTCTTGTATATTTACAAAGCTGAAAATTGTGTTGATGAATTAAACCAGCGCTGAAAGAGTAAATTTCAATAAAAGATTATCGCAGATTAGCATTCCAAGGGTTACTTTCAACCTTTTAAGCGCCCATGCTCATAAATGAAAAAGCTGCATATTTTGACAGAAAACAGAAAATGACATATTCCATGTAAATATCAACACTAAATAAGGACGTTCTATATAAGAGGGTTTTAAATCAGGATACTCTAAATGAGGACACTCCGAATAAGGACGCTCTAAGGACATTCTAAATAAGGACACTCTAAATGAGGACACTCCAGATAAGGCCGCACCAAGAACACTCTAAATCAAGACACTTAAATAAGGACACTCTAAATAAGTCCGCTCTAAGGACACTCTAAATAAGGACGCTCCAACTTAGGACACTCTAAATAAGGACACTCTAAGGCCACTC
Source organism: Flabesymbios commensalis (assembly GCA_964017125.1). Classification (NCBI taxonomy): domain Eukaryota; kingdom Metazoa; phylum Annelida; class Polychaeta; order Terebellida; family Flabelligeridae; genus Flabesymbios; species Flabesymbios commensalis. Next base: position 92,899,535 of record OZ024908.1, read on the forward strand.
TAAATAATGACACTCTAAATAAGGAAGCTCTAAATAAGGACGCTCTAAAGGGACACGCTAAATAAGAACACTCTAAATAACAGAAGGATTTGGGACTATGTCCTTCTAGTATCGAATGCCTTGAAGGGTTCTTTATAAGCACAGTACAATAGACACTCTAAATAAGGACGCTCTAAATAAGGACACTCCAAATAAGGACAATCTAAATAAAGACACTCTAAGAACACTCTAAATAATGCCACTCTAAATAAAGATACTCTAAATACGGATATTCTAAATAAGGACGCTCTAAATAAGGACACTCCAAATAATGACACTCTAAATAAGGACACTCTAAATAATGACACTCTAAATAAGGATACTCTAAATAAGGACACTCCAAGTTCACTCTAAATAAGGACACTTTGAGTAAGGACACTCTAAATAAGATCACTTTAAATAGAGACACTCTAAATAAGGACACTCTAAAAAGGACACTCTAAATAAGGTCACTCTAAATAAGGATACTCTAAATAAGGACACTCTAAATAAGGACACTCCAAATAAGGACACTCTAAATAAGGACGCTCTAAATAAGGACATTCTAAATAAGAATACTCTAAATAAGGACACTCTCAATAAGGACACTCTAAATAAGGACACTCTAAATAGGGTCAATCCAAGGGCACTCTAAATAAAGACACTTTAAATAATGACACTCTAAATAAGGACACTCTAAATAAGGACACGCCAAATAAGAACACTTTAAATAAGGACGCTCCCAATAAGGACACTCTAAATAAGGACGCTCTAAATAAGGACACTCTAAATAAGGACACTCTAAATAAGAACACTCTAAATAACAGGAGGATGTGGGACTATGTCCTTCTAGTATCGAATGCCTTGAAGGGTTCTTTATAAGCACAGTACCATAGACATGCTAAATAAGGACGCTTTAAATAAGGACACTCCAAATAAAGACACTCTAAATAAAGACACTCTAAGAACACTCTAAATAATGATACTCTAAAAAAAGATACTCCAAATAAGGACACTCTAAGAGCACTCTAAATAAGAACACTCTAAATAAGGTCATTCTAAATAAGGACACTCTAAATAAGGACACTCTAAATAAGGACACTCAAAATAAAGACACTCTAAGAACACTGTAAATAATGACACTCTAAATAAGGATACTCTAAATAAGCACACTCTAAGGGCACTCTACATAAGGACACTCGAAAGAAGGACATTCTAAATAAGGACCTTCTAATAAGGACACTCTAAGAACACCCTAAATAAGGACACTCTAAATAAGGTCACTTGAAATAGAGACACTCTAAATAAGGACACTCTAAAAAGGACACTCTAAAAAGGACACTCTAAATAAGGTCACTCTAAATAAGTCTGCTCTAAATAAGGACACTCTAAATACGGACACTCCAAATAAGGACACTCTAAATAAGGACGTTCTAATAAGGACATTCTAAATAAGAATACTCTAAACAAGGACACTCTAAATAAGGACACTTCAAATAAGGACACTCTAAATAGGGTCAATCCAAGGGCACTCTAAATAAAGACGCTCTAAATAAGGACACTCCAAATAAGGACATTCTAAATAAGGACGCTCTAAATAAGGACATTCTAAATAGGGGCACTTTAAATAATGACACTCTAAATAAGGACACTCTAAATAAGGACACTCTAAATAATGACACTCTAAATAAGGATACTCTAAATAAGGACACTCTAAGGGCACTCTAAATAAGGACACTTTGAGTAAGGACACTCTGAATAAGGTCACTTTAAATAGAGACACTCTAAATAAGGACACTCTAAAAAGGTCACTCTAAATAAGGTCACTCTAAATAAGGATATTCTAAATAAGGACATTCTAAATAAGGACACTCCAAATAAGGTCACTCTAAGTGAGAACGCTCTAAATAAGGACATTCTAAATAAGAATACTCTAAATAAGGACACTCTAAATAAGGACACTCTAAATAATGACACTCTAAATAGGGTCAATCCAAGGGCACTCTAAATAAAGACACTTTGAATAATGACACTCTAAATAAGGACATTCTAAATAAGGACACTCCAAATAAGAACACTTTAAATAAGGACGCTCTCAATAAGGACACTCTAAATAAGGACACTCTAAATAAGAACACTCTAAATAACAGGAGGATGTGGGACTATGTCCTTCTAGTATCGAATGCCTTGAAGGGTTCTTTATAAGCACAGTACCATAGACACTCTAAATAAGGACGCTTTAAATAAGGACACTCCAAATAAAGACACTCTAAATAAAGACACTCTAAGAACACTCTAAATAATGATACTCTAAATAAGGATACTCTAAATAAGGACACTCCAAGGGCACTCTAAATAAGAGCACTCTAAATAAGGTCATTCTAAATAAGGACACTCCAAATAAGGACACTCTAAATAAGGATACTCTAAATAAAGACACTCTAAGAACACTGTAAATAATGAAACTCTAAATAAGGATACTCTAATTAAGCACACTCCAAGGGCACTCTAAATAAGGACACTCGAAAGAAGGACATTCTAAATAAGGACCTTCTAATAAGGACACTCTAACGACACCCTAAATAAGGACACTCTAAATAAGGTCACTTGAAATAGAGACACTCTAAATAAGGACACTCTAAAAAGGACACTCTAAAAAGGACACTCTAAATAAGAACACTCCAAATAAGGACACTCTAAATGAGAACATTCTAAATAAGAATGCTGTAAGTAGAACAGAACACTCCAAGGACAATCTAAATAAGGACACTCTAAGGACACTCTAAATAAGGACATTCTAAATAAAGATAATCTATATAAGGACACTCTAAGTGGCACTCTAAATGAGGACATACTAAAAAAGGACACTCTAAATAAGGACACTCTAAATGAATACACTCCAAATAAGGACACTCCAAATAAGGACACTCTAAATAAGGACGCTCTAAATAAATACGCTCTAAATAAGGACACTATAAATAAGACCACTCTAAATAACAGAGGGATGTGGGACTATGTCCTTCTAGTATAAAATGCCTTGAAGGGCTCTTTATAAAGCACAGTACCATAGACACTCTAAATAAGGACGCTCTAAATAAGGACATTGCAAATAAGGACACTCTAGATAAAGACACTCTAAGCACACTAAAAATAATGATACTTTAAATAAGGACGCTCTAAATAAGGACACTCCAAATAATGACACTCTAAATAAGGATACTCTAAATAAGGACATTCTAAAAAAGGATACCCTAAATAAGGACACTCTAAGAACACTCTAAATAATGACACTCTAAATAAGGATACTCTAAATAAGGACACTCCAAGGGCACTCTAAATAAAGACACTCGAAATAAAGACATTCTAAATAAGGACACTCTAATAAGGCCGCTCTAAGACACTCTAAATAAGGACACTTTGAGTAAGGACAATCTAAATAAGGTCACTTTGAATAGAGACACTCTAAATTAGGACACTCTAAATTAGGACACTGTAAAAAGGACACTCTAAATAAGGTCACTCTAAATAAGGACACTCTAAATAAGGACACTCTAAATAGGGTCAATCCAAGGGCACTCTGAATAAAGACACTTTAAATAATGAAACTCTAAATAAAGACACTCTAAGAACACTCTCAATTATGACACTCTAAATGAGGACGCTCTTAATAAGGACACTCTAAATAAGGACATTCAAAATTAGGACACTCTAAATAAGGATACTCTGAATAAGAACACTCTAAGGACACTCTAAATAAGGACACTCTAAGTAAGGACATTCTGAATAAGGTCACTTTAAATAGAGACACTCTGAATGAGGACACTCTAAAAAGGACACTCTAAATAAGGACACTCTAAATAAGGACACTCTAAATAAGGACACTCTAAATAAGACCACTCCAAATAAGGACACTCTAAATAAGGACGCTCTAAATAAGAATGCTGTAAGTAGGGAAACTCTAAATACGGACACTCTAAATAAGGACACTGTAAATAAAGACGCTATAAGGACACACTATATAAGGATACTCTAAATAAGGACGCTTTAAATAAGGACTCTTTTAATGAGGACATTCTAAAGAAGGACACTCTAAATTAGGATACTCTAAATAAGGACACCTTAAGATCACTCTAAATAAGGACACTCTAAAAAAAGATTTAAAAAATAAGGATACTCTAAGGACACTCTAAATAATGACACTCTAAATAAGGACATTCTAAATAGGGACACTCGAAATAAAGACATTCTAAATAAGGACACTCTAATAAGGCCGCTCTAAGACACTCTAAATAAGGACACTTTGAGTAAGGACAATCTAAATAAGGTCACTTTGAATAGAGACACTCTAAATTAGGACACTCTAAATTAGGACACTGTAAAAAGGACACTCTAAATAAGGTCACTCTAAATAAGGACACTCTAAATAAGGACACTCTAAATAGGGTCAATCCAAGGGCACTCTGAATAAAGACACTTTAAATAATGAAACTCTAAATAAAGACACTCTAAGAACACTCTCAATTATGACACTCTAAATGAGGACGCTCTTAATAAGGACACTCTAAATAAGGACATTCAAAATTAGGACACTCTAAATAAGGATACTCTGAATAAGAACACTCTAAGGACACTCTAAATAAGGACACTCTAAGTAAGGACATTCTGAATAAGGTCACTTTAAATAGAGACACTCTGAATGAGGACACTCTAAAAAGGACACTCTAAATAAGGACACTCTAAATAAGGACACTCTAAATAAGGACACTCTAAATAAGACCACTCCAAATAAGGACACTCTAAATAAGGACGCTCTAAATAAGAATGCTGTAAGTAGGGAAACTCTAAATACGGACACTCTAAATAAGGACACTGTAAATAAAGACGCTATAAGGACACACTATATAAGGATACTCTAAATAAGGACGCTTTAAATAAGGACTCTTTTAATGAGGACATTCTAAAGAAGGACACTCTAAATTAGGATACTCTAAATAAGGACACCTTAAGATCACTCTAAATAAGGACACTCTAAAAAAAGATTTAAAAAATAAGGATACTCTAAGGACACTCTAAATAATGACACTCTAAATAAGGACATTCTAAATAGGGACACTCGAAATAAAGACATTCTAAATAAGGACACTCTAATAAGGCCGCTCTAAGACACTCTAAATAAGGACACTTTGAGTAAGGACAATCTAAATAAGGTCACTTTGAATAGAGACACTCTAAATTAGGACACTCTAAATTAGGACACTGTAAAAAGGACACTCTAAATAAGGTCACTCTAAATAAGGACACTCTAAATAAGGACACTCTAAATAGGGTCAATCCAAGGGCACTCTGAATAAAGACACTTTAAATAATGAAACTCTAAATAAAGACACTCTAAGAACACTCTCAATTATGACACTCTAAATGAGGACGCTCTTAATAAGGACACTCTAAATAAGGACATTCAAAATTAGGACACTCTAAATAAGGATACTCTGAATAAGAACACTCTAAGGACACTCTAAATAAGGACACTCTAAGTAAGGACATTCTGAATAAGGTCACTTTAAATAGAGACACTCTGAATGAGGACACTCTAAAAAGGACACTCTAAATAAGGACACTCTAAATAAGGACACTCTAAATAAGGACACTCTAAATAAGACCACTCCAAATAAGGACACTCTAAATAAGGACGCTCTAAATAAGAATGCTGTAAGTAGGGAAACTCTAAATACGGACACTCTAAATAAGGACACTGTAAATAAAGACGCTATAAGGACACACTATATAAGGATACTCTAAATAAGGACGCTTTAAATAAGGACTCTTTTAATGAGGACATTCTAAAGAAGGACACTCTAAATTAGGATACTCTAAATAAGGACACCTTAAGATCACTCTAAATAAGGACACTCTAAAAAAAGATTTAAAAAATAAGGATACTCTAAGGACACTCTAAATAATGACACTCTAAATAAGGACATTCTAAATAGGGACACTCTAAATAAGGACACTCTAAATAAGAACACTCGAAGGACACTCTTAATAAGGACACTTTAACTAAGGTCACTTTGAATAAGGACACGCTAAAATATGACACTCTATGGACACTCTAAATAAAGACACTCCAAATAATGACACTCCAAATAATGACACTCTAAATAAGGGCGCTCTAAATAAGGACGCTGTAAATAGGGACACTTTAAGTAAGGACGCTCTAAATCAAGTTACTTTAAATAGACACTCTAAATAAGGATACTCTAAATAAGGACACTCTAAGTAAGGACACTCTAAATAAGGACGCTCTAAATTAGGACACTCTAAATATGGACACTCTAAATAAGGACACTCTAAATAAAGACATTCTAAATATGGACACTCTAAATAAGGACACTCTAAATAAGGACACTCTAAATAAGGACACTCGAAATGAGGACATTCTAAATAGGGACACTCTAAATAAGAACACTCTAAATAAGGACACTCTAAGGACACTCTAAATAAGGACATTTTAAATAAGTACATTCTAAATAAGGACACTCTAATCAGAACACTCCAAGGACACTCTAAATAAGGACACTTTAAGTAAGGACACTCTAGATAAGGTTACTTTGAATAGAGACACTCTAAATTAGGACACTCTAAAAAGGACACTCTAAATAAGGTCACTTTAAATAAACATACTCTAAATAAGGACACTCTAAATAAGCACACACTAAATAAGGACACTCTAAATAAGGATACTCTAAATAGGGACACTCTAAGAACACTGTAAATAATGACACTCTAAAAAAGGACACTGTAATAAGGACACTCTAAGGACACTCTAAATAAGGACACTTTAAGTAATGACACTCTAAATAGGCTAACTTTAAATAGAGACACTCTAAATAAGGACCATCTAAAGAGGACACTCTAAATAAAGTCACTCTAAATAACGATACTCTAAATAAGGACGCTCTCAATAAGGACACTCTAAATGCGACACTCTAAATAAGGATACTCCAAATAAGGACACTCTAAGGACACTCTAAATAAGGACACTCTAAATAAGGACACTCTAAATAATGACACTCTAAGGACACTCTAAATAAGTACATTCTAAATAAAGACACTCTAAGGACACTCTAAATAAGGATACTCTAAATAAGGACACTCTAAACAAGGACACTCTAAATAAGAACAACCCAAATAAGGACACTCTAAATAAGTAGGCTTTAGGACACTCTTAGTAAAGACACTCTAAATTAAGTCAATTTATATAGGACACTCTAGGGACACTCTAAATAAGAACACTCTATATAAAGACGTTCTAAATGAGGACGCTCTAAATATGGAAGCTCTAAATAAGGACGCTCTAAATAAGGACTCTCTAAGGACACTCTAAATAAGGATACTCTAAATAAGGACACTCTAAGGGCACTCCAAATAAAAACACTCCAAATAAGGACACTCTAAATAAAAACACTCCAAATAAGGACGCTCTAAATAAGGAAGCTCTAAATAAGGACACTCTAAATAATGAAACTCTAAATAAGGACACTCTCAATAAAGACACTCTACGAACATTCTAAATAAAGACACTCTAAAGACGGACACTCTAAATAAGGACGTTCTAGATAAGGTCGCTCTATATAAGGACACTCTAAGGACACTCTAAATAAGGACACTCTGAATAAGGACGCTGTAAATAAGGACACTCTAAATAAGGTTGCTCTAAATAAAGACGCTCTAAATAAGAAGAACACTGAGACAAATACAGACAATACATTCACATCATTTACTTTTTTAATCATGTGTAGAACAAAAAAATCATATATACATAATTATATATACACACCTCATTCACCTACTTTATATTACCCACAAAAGGAGTAACTGATTACTTTAACATAAGCACTTATTTCTGTTTACCTTTGCATTATCGTTAGCACCATTTATAATTTACATGAATACCGTTTAAAAAGTGATTATCAAAGTATCTAAGCATTGACATTTTTACCAACATTATAACTTATGTAACCCAGGTAGCAAAAAACATTGACCGAATGTGAATTGAATGTTGTTTGCGCTCATTGGTCCAGCAGAAATCAACGATGGGATGATGTCTTGACTGCTAGGAGGGCAGCATACAGGTTTTCTTGTGTGATTGAGACCCCCTTTTCCCACAGTGAATTATATTATATCACAATCAAAGTTAAAAGTACATTTCGCTAAAGAGCACCATTATTACTATACTTAATATGGCTTACGTGAAATGTCATACAGCATTCACCACTATCTCTATTTGACTGCTTATCATACAACCAGTTGCTACACGTCTGGAATTTGTTAACCAAGTACTAGTTAGTTCTGCCGCCTTATTTATATAGATATCTTAAGCTCACAGATTCAATATTTGATAGTAATTGGTGCAAAGAAGGAATATTTTTCATATGATGGAGATTCCAACCATTTTTCTTCAGTTCCCCCAAATCATTATATTATAAAATGTGTCATCAAGAATGACCGTGATGATTCCTATTTGTAATTAACTTAATGCAAAAGAATGATACAAAATCTTATCTGTCTATATCCATGACCTACTGAACATGTTTGCGCCATACTTTCTGTGACAAAATACGACCGAACGTGGACGTGTCACCAAAGAGTCTTCGCATTATCATCGGTATGATTCTTTAAAATTATGATAAATGTTTTATTAGTTAGCACTTTCCGCTTCATTTATATGCCTTATGGGTCTAACGCCAGTATAAATATTTCTCTCTTTCAGTGATACAATCTATAGCAATGCGAACATTCAAAGCTTCCATTGGGATATTACACTTGGTTTTCTTTTATTAAATGATTTATTTTACACGCATGATATAAGTACCTCGAATCATTCGCCTTCTTCAATTATAATGAAGAAATATACGATAAAATAAAACACATCAAAAATACATATTTAGTGATAGGAAGTGGAAAATGAGAACAATTCATATATCAAGATAAATGAGAATGAGAAGATATTCTTCGGTGTCAACCCTTTAAGCTCAAAGCGCGATTATGATCGTTTCTAATTTGTTTTATCAGCCGTTCAAATCACTGTTATTGGGACTAAACCGAGTGCTTAAGCATCAATATTTGCAAATGTTTGCTCTCAAATTAAACAAATAGGAGTCACCCATTTGAAGTTGTGGTTTGCCGTAGCGAGACACAAATGGGTGATAATAGATAATCAAATAGATTAGATTAAATAAGATAACATAGCACTTTGAGGGTTAGGAGTTTAAGCATAAACGGATAATTTTCGGTCATTTTTTGTGATATAATTATTATAATGGAGTGCATGTAGAGATAGATATATTTTCTGTTCTGAACTATAAATATGCAAATAGTAAAGATGAATTTAGAATTATTATTGTAAACGCATTAGTTTAAAACGTGATCAACCAAATATATTGCAACTATAATTATTGTTACCAAACAAATGATACCTCTAAAAATTATTCAAATATCTATTTTATCTTTTCTTAATGGCATAAATAATGCATAATACACGTCCTGTGTATTCTTTGTGATACATAAGCTATTGTCTAAGTAATAATGTAATGTATTTACTAAGTGCAGTTAAAAACAGTTGATGAACAGCCAAATACATTCCAACTATAATTATAATTGTCAAACAATCGAAAAACTTCCACGTATTGTTCAAATATATTATGTTGTTTTGGTGCTATAAACAATTTATAATACACGTCTTTTGTATTCTTTGGGATACACAATGTATGGGCAAAATAATACTGAAATGTATTTACTAAATTCAGTTAAAAACAGTTTATGAGGCACAAGTTATTATTTGTTGATAGATATACGGACGAATCAACGAAACAATGCATTTGCACCAAAAACCAGTCACACATAAATCATCAACACACAAGATGCATATTATATGCTAAGATAAACTAAATATAGAGACAGAGAATAAATAACAGAGAAATGTTGTTCAAATACTGCCATACATAGATACTCCATTTTATTTCATTAATATCAAGCTGACAATTGTGTGAGCAATGTCAGCTTGACATTGATGAAACAGAACCGTTTTCTTACAATTAGTACTCTATTTGAGATAAACATCAGCACATTTATCAAATGATTATCATTATGTGCGCAGTGAAAAAGTTCGAATGGCTTAAAAGCGGCCAAGTGTTAAAATTACCAAATAATTCACGGTAAAACGCTCAATTTGGCTTAAATTATTGTGTTTAAATCAAAATAATTTATTTTGTCGTGACTTTATATGTTAAAATAAAGCTCATATTGACGTAAATTAATATAATAAAATCACAGTCATTTAGACTACAAATTAAAATTATAAACGACGATATTTCTTTCTATATAGTACACTAACAAATCTACATATCTTTTGTCACATTGATGTGGCAATGGTGGTTACAATTCGTATATGCAAGTGAAAATGTGCACATTAACAGACGTCATCGTGTCAGATGATATACGTGTCATCCCGTGAAAGAAACACGTAAAAATCTTTTGGATTTTTCAGTTAAACCTTGTGCTGCTGAACTGTTTGTTTCTATTTTTCATCATTTGCAGCTGGATTTACTAACGCAATTTTCAGCTGCAAATGATGGAAAATATTTATATTTATTATAAATAGATTTTACTAATACTAAATTATCTACCAAAAACTATTTTATCAAATTTTGTGATATTTCTCTTGATCAAAAATATGCTGGAAACTTCTTAGCAGCACAATGATTAATTTATAAGCTATTTTTACAAACAGTTTTCGCTATTTGAACCTGGAATTGCGTTAAATAATAAACAATTCAGCAGCAGGTTAATTGTTGACAGGGAGGTACATCAGAAAACTTAAATAATTTAAATTTTGACCAAACATCGATCATTTGGGGTCTATACCACTAAAAATTCAAAAAATTAGGATCATCTTGGTTTTCTCTCATTTTCATTAGAAAGGTTAGGAGCATCTTAACTTTTCTAAAGAAAATGAAAGAGTTAAAGGGACTGGACAACCATGTCAAAAATAAGAAATACGGGAATTTTGTCTCTATATCTAGCCAAACTGGTGAATGCGCAGCACAAAAATTAAAAAAGTTTTGCAGTTCTAGTCTATAGACATCATATGGTCATATTAAGAAGCCAAAATGAAATCACCGATTTGTTTATGATTTTAGCCTGGGCTAGTCCCTTTAAGTGCTTTCCCGAGAAAGTCCTGATCATCTCATTCGCGTCACCACTATGATTATTGTGCACAATAGAGTTAGGGAATTATCCAGGGTCCCATCCTAGTAAAAATCTGCAAATTAGGATTATCTTAACTTTCTCTGATTTTCATTAGAAAAGTCAAGAGCATTTTAACTTTCCTGACAAAAATGAGAGATACTGAGTGGGATGGTCCATTAACTGGTTAATACGTGTTATTTGTAATCCTAGTGTGTTTTATGCTATAAGTGGAAGCCACACGTTCCAGATCGCACTTGGAACATGGATCCTGGAGCACACTGTCTAGTGATCATCATACCCTGCCCATTACCGTTATCCACACACATCTGGTACAGACGACTGCCATCTATAGCGACGTTACGTCCAATGTCACAAAAACCCTGTCCTGTAGCCATGGGCGTCAAAATACCTGCAGACACATACAAAATAATTAGAAAATAGCGATCATAATTAATAAGGAAAACCCTATCATATAGTCAAGGGCGTCAAAATACCAGTAAGATATAAAAATAATTAGTAAAACTACCCTGTTAAGGATGACATGGCCTAGTCATGTAGGTCAGAGAGGATGACCTGGTGGTGGAGGTTGGAGGGGATGACCTGGTGGTGGAGGTTGGAGAGGATGACCTGATGGTGGAGGTTGGAGAGAATGACCTGGTGGTGGAGGTTGGGGAGAATGACCTGATGGTAGAGGTTGGAGGGGATAACCTGGTGGTGGAGGTTGGAGGGGATGACCTGGTGGTGGAGGCTGGAGAAGATAACCTGGTGGTGGAGGTTGGGAGTATGATCTGGTGGTGGAGGTTGGAGAAAATAAACTGGTGGTGGAGGCTGGAGAGGATGACCTGATTGAGGTTGGAGAGGATGACATGGTGGTGGAGGTTGGAGAGGATGACCTGGCGGTGGAGGTTGGAGAGGATGACCTGGTGGTGGTTGGAGAGGATGACCTGGTGGTGGAGGTTGGAGAGGATGACCTGGTGGTGGAGGTTGGAGAGGATGACCTGGTGGTGGAGGTTGTAGAGGATGACCTGATGGTGGAGGTTGGAGATGATGCCTTGATGGTGGAGGTTGGAGAGGATGACCTGGTTGTGGAGGTTGGAGAGGATGACCTGATAGTGGAGGTTGGAGAGGATGACCTGGTGGTGGAGGTTGGGGAGGATGACCTGGTGGTGGAGGTTGGGGATGATGACCTGGCGGTGGAGGTTGGAGAGGATAACCTGGTGGTGGAGGTTGGAGGGGATGACCTGGTGGTGGAGGCTGGAGAAGATAACCTGGTGGTGGAGGTTGGGAGGATGATCTGGTGGTGGAGGTTGGAGAAGATAACCTGGTGGTGGAGGCTGGAGAGGATGACCTGATGGAGGTTGCAGAGGATGACATGGTGGTGGTTGGAGAGGATGACCTGATGGTAAAGGTATGAGATGATGACCTGATGGAGGTTGGAGAGGATGACCTGGTGGTGGAGGTTGGAGAGGATGACCTGGTGGTGGAGGTTGGAAAGGATGACCTGGTGGTGGAGGTTGTAGAGGATGACCTGATGGTGGAGGTTGGAGATGATGCCTTGATGGTGGAGGTTGGAGAGGATGACCTGGTTGTGGAGGTTGTAGATGATGACCTGGTCGTGGAGGTTGGAAAGGATGGCCTGGTGATGGAGGTTGGAGAGGATGACCTGGTGTTGGAGGTTGGGGAGGATGAACTGATGGTTGTTGGAGAAGATGACCTGGTGGTAGAGGTTGGAGAGGATGACCTTGTGGTGGAGGCTGGAAAGGATAACCTGGTGGTGAAGGTTGGAGATGATGACCTGGTGGTGAAGGTTGGGGAGGATGACCTGGTGGTGGTTGGAGATGATGACCTGGTTGTGGAGGCTGGATACGATGACCTGATGGTGGAGGTTGGAGATGATGACCTGGTGGTGAAGGTTAGGGAGTATGACCTGGTGGTGGAGATTGGAGAGGATGACCTGATGGTAAAGGTTGGAGAGGATGACCTGCCGGTGGAGGTTGAAGTGGATGGCCTGATGGTGGTTGCAGAGGATGACCTGATGGTGGAGGTTGGTGATGATGACTTGATGGTGGTTGGATAGGATGACCTGGTGGTGGAGGTTGGGGAGGATGACCTGGTGGTGGAGGTTGGGGAGTATGATCTGGTGGTGGAGGTTGGAGAGGATAACCTGGTGTGGGAGGTTGGGGAGGATGACCTGGTGTTGGAGGCTGGGGAGGATGAACTGATGGTTGTTGGAGAAGATGACCTGGTGGTAGAGGTTGGAGAGGATGACCTTGTGGTGGAGGTTGGAAAGGATAACCTGGTGGTGAAGGTTGGAGATGATGACCTGGTGGTGAAGGTTGGGGAGGATGACCTGGTGGTAGTTGGAGATGATGACCTGGTTGTGGAGGCTGGAGAGGATGACCTGATGGTGGATGTTGGAGATGATGACCTGGTGGTGAAGGTTAGGGAGTATGACCTGGTGGTGGAGATTGGAGAGGATGACCTGATGGTAAAGGTTAGAGAGGATGACCTGCCGGTGGAGGTTGGAGTGGATGGCATGATGGTGGTTGCAGAAGATGACCTGGTGGTGGAGGTTGGAGATAATGACCTGATGGTGGTTGGATAGGATGACCTGGTGGTGGAGGTTGGAAAGGATGACCTGGTGGTGGAGGTTGGAGAGGATGACCTGGTGGAGGCTGGAGACGATGACCTGATGGTGGTTGGAGACGATGACCTGATGGTGGTTGGAGAGGAGGACCTGGTGGTGGAGGTTGGAGAAGATGACCTGGTTGTGGTTAGTGAGGATGACCTGATGGTGAAGGTTGGAGAAGATGACCTGATGTTGGAGATTGGGGAGGATGACCTGATGGAGGTTGGAGAAGATGACCTGGTAGTGGAGGTTGGAAAAGAAGACCTGATGGTGGTTGGAGAGGATGACCTGGTGGTTGAGATTGGGGAGGATGACCTGGTTGTGGAGGTTGGGGAGGATTACCTGGTGGTGGAGGTTGGAGAGGATGGCTTGATGGAGGTTGTATAAAATGACCTGGTGGTGGAGGTTGGGGAGGATGACCTGGTGGTGGAGGTTGGGGATGATGACCTGATGGAGGTTGGATAAGATGTCCTGGTGGTGGAGGTTGGGGATGATGACCTGATGAAGGTTGGAGAGAATGACCTGGTGGTGGAGGTTGGAAAGGATGACCTGGTGGTGGAGGTTGCAGAGGATTACCTGATTATGGAGGTCGGGGATGATGAGCTGATGGAGGTTGGAGAAGATGACCTGGTGGTTGAGGTTGGAGAGGATGACCTGGTGATGGAGGTTGGGGAGGATGACCTGATAGTGGCTGGAGAGGATGACCTGGTGGTGGAGGTTGGAGATGATGTCCTCATGGTGGTTGGAGAACATGACCTGGTGGTGGAGGTTGAAGAGAATGACCTGGAGGTGGAGGTTGGAGGGGATGACCTGGTGGTGGAGGTTGGGGAGGATGACCTGATGGTGGTTGGAGAGGATGACTTGATGGAGTTTGAAGAGGATGATCTGGTGGTGGATGTTGGAGTGGATGACATGGTGATGGAGGTTGGAGAGGATGACCTGGTGGAGGTTGGAGTGGATGACTTGATGAAGGATTGGAGATGATAACCTGGTGGTGGTTGGAGAGGATGACCTGGTTGCGAAGGGAGGAGAGGATGACCTTGTTCTGGAGGTTAGAGAGGATGACCTGAAGATGGTTGGTGAGGATGACCTGGTGGTGATTGGTGAGGATGACCTGGTGGAGGTTGGAGAGGATGATCTGGTGGTGGATGTTGGAGAGGATAACATGGTGATGGAGGTTGGAGAGGATGACCTGGTGGAGGTTGGAGAGGATAACTTGGTGGTGGAGGTTAGAGAAGATGAAGTGGTGGTGGAAGTTGGAGAGGATGACCCGGTGGTGGAGGTTGGAGTGGATGCCCTGGTGGTGGAGGTTAGAGAGGATGACCTGATGGCGGAGATTGGAGAGGATGACTTGATGAAGGATTGGAGATGATAACCTGGTGGTGGTTTGAGGAGATGACCTGGTGGCGGAGGATGGAGAGGATGACCTTGTTCTGAAGGTTGGAGAGGATGACCTGAAGATAATTGGTGAGGATGACCTGGTGGTGTTTGGAGAGGATGAACTGGTGGTTGAGGTTGGAGAGGATGACCTGGTGGTGGAGGTTGGGGAGGATGACCTGGTGGTGGAGGTTAGAGAGGATGACCTGGTGGTGGAGGTTGGAGAGGATGACCTGGTGGTGGAGGTTGGGGAGGATGACCTGGTGGTGGAGGCTGGAGAGGATGACCTGGTGGTGGAGGTCGGAGAGGATGACATGGTGATGGAGGTTGGAGAGGATGACCTGATGGTAGTTGGAGATGATGACCTGATGGTGGTTGGAGAGGATGACCTGGTGGTGAAGGTTGGGGAGGATGACCTTGTGGTGGAGGGTGGAGAGGATAACCTGATGGTGGTTGGAGAGGATGACCTGATGGTGGCGGTTGGAGATGATGATCTGATGGTGGTTGGAGAAAATGACCTGGTGGTGGATGTTGGAGAGGATGACCTGGTGGCGGAGGTTGGGGAGGATGACCTGGTGATGGAGGTTCGGGAGGATAACCTGATGGTGTTTGGAGAGGATGACCTGGTGGTGGAGGTTGGGGATGATAAACTGATGGAGGTTGGAGAAAATGACCTGGTGGTGGATGTTGGAAAGGATGACCTGGTGGTGGAGGTTGGAGAGGATCACCTGATGATGGAGGTTGGGGATGATGACCTGATGGAGGTTGGAGGGGATGACCTGGTGGTGGAGGTTGGGGAGGATGACCTGATGGTTGTTTGGAGAGGATGACCTGGTGGTGGAGGTTGGAGATGATGACCTGATGGTGGTTGGAGAAAATGACCTGGTGGTGGAGGTTGGGAAGGATGACCAGATGGTGGTTGCAGAGGATGACCTGGTGTTGGAGGCTGGGGAGGATGACCTGATAGTGGTTGGAGAGGATGACCTGGTGGTGGAGGTTGGAGATGATGACCTGATGGTGGTTGGAGAAAATGACCTGGTGGTGGAGGTTGGGGAGGATGACCAGATGGTGGTTGCAGAGGATGACCTGGTGATGGAGGTTGGAGAGGATGACCTGGTGGTGGCGGTTGGGGAGGATGACCTGGTGATGGAGGTTGGGGAGGATGACCTGTTAGTGGTTGGAGAGGATGACCTGATGGAGGTTGGAGAGGATGACCAGATGTAGGTTGGAGAGGATGACCTGGTGGTGGAGGTTGGAGAGGATAAACTGATGGAGGTTGGAGAGTATGACCTGATGGAGGTTGGAGAGGATGACCTGGTGGAGGTTGGTGAGGATGACCTGGTGGAGGTTGGAGAGATGACCTGGTGGTGAAGATTGAAGAACATGACATGGTGATGGCGGCTGGAAAAGATGACCAGGTGGTGGAGGTTGGGGAGGATGACCTGGTGATGGAGGTTCGGGAGGATAACCTGATGGTGGTTGGAGAGGCTGACCTGATGGAGGTTGGAGAGTATGACCTGATGGAGGCTGGAGAGGATGACCTGATGGTGGAGGTTGTAGAGGATGACCTGGTGGTGGAGGTTGGAGAAGATGACCTGGTGGAGGTTGGTGAGGATGACCTGGTGAAGGTTGGAGAGATGACCTGGTGGTGGAGATTGAAGAACATGACATGGTGATGGAGGTTGGAGAGGATGACCTGGTGGAGGTTGGAGAGGATGACCTGTTGATGAAGGCTGGAGATGATGACCTGGTAGTGGCTGAAAAGGATGACCTGGTAGTGGAGGTTGGAGAGGATGACCTGGTGGTGAAGGTTGGGGAGGATGACCTTGTGGTGGAGGGTGGGGAGGATAACCTGATGGTGGTTGGAGAGGATGACCTGATGGTGGCGGTTGGAGATGATGACCTGATGGTGGTTGGAGAAAATGACCTGGTGGTGGATGTTGGAAAGGATGACCTGGTGGTAGAGGTTGGAGAGGATCACCTGATGATGGAGGTTGAGGATGATGACCTGATGGAGGTTGGAGGGGATGACCTGGTGGTGGAGGTTAGGGAGGATGACCTGATGGTTGTTTGGAGAGGATGACCTGGTGGTGGAGGTTGGAGATGATGACCTGATGGTGGTTGGAGAAAATGACCTGGTGGTGGAGGTTGGGAAGGATGACCAGATGGTGGTTGCAGAGGATGACCTGGTGATGGAGGTTGGAGAGGATGACCTGGTGTTGGAGGCTGGGGAGGATGACCTGATAGTGGTTGGAGAGGATGACCTGGTGGTGGAGGTTGGAGATGATGACCTGATGGTGGTTGGAGAAAATGACCTGGTGGTGGAGGTTGGGGAGGATGACCAGATGGTGGTTGCAGAGGATGACCTGGTGATGGAGGTTGGAGAGGATGACCTGGTGGTGGCGGTTGGGGAGGATGACCTGGTGATGGAGGTTGGGGAGGATAACCTGTTAGTGGTTGGAGAGGATGACCTGATGGACGTTGGAGAGGATGACCAGATGTAGGTTGGAGAGGATGACCTGGTGGTGGAGGTTGGAGAGGATAAACTGATGGAGGTTGGAGAGTATGACCTGATGGAGGTTGGAGAGGATGACCTGGTGGAGGTTGGTGAGGATGACCTGGTGGAGGTTGGAGAGATGACCTGGTGGTGAAGATTGAAGAACATGACATGGTGATGGCGGCTGGAAAAGATGACCAGGTGGTGGAGGTTGGGGAGGATGACCTGGTAATGGAGGTTCGGGAGGATAACCTGATGGTGGTTGGAGAGGCTGACCTGATGGAGGTTGGAGAGTATGACCTGATGGAGGCTGGAGAGGATGACCTGATGGTGGAGGTTGTAGAGGATGACCTGGTGGTGGAGGTTGGAGAAGATGACCTGGTGGAGGTTGGTGAGGATGACCTGGTGAAGGTTGGAGAGATGACCTGGTGGTGGAGATTGGAGATGATGACCTGGTGATGGTGGTTAGAGAGGATGACCTGGTAGAGGTTGGAGAGGATGATCTAATGGAGGTTGGAGAGGATGACCTGGCGGTGGAAGTTGGAGAGGATGACCTGATGGAGGTTGTAGAGGATGACCTGGTGGTGGAGGTTGAAGGGGATGACCTGATGGAGGTTGTAGAGGATAACCTGGTAGTGGAGGTTGAAGAGGATGACCTGATGATGTAGGTTGGAGAGGATGACCTGGTGGTGGGTGTTGGAGAGGATGACCTGATGATAGAGGTTAGAGAGGATGGCCTGGTAGTGGGGGGTTGGAGAAGATGACCTGGTCAGGGAAGTTTGTTAAATGACCTTGTGATGACGGTTAGGGATAGAGGTTGGAGCGGTTGACCTGATCATGGAAGTTGGAGAGGTTGACCTGGACATGAATTTCAGATAGCAGCTGATACAGTATGCAGAGAATCTTATTTCTAAAGAGCAAATACAAATCTTAGGGGGTGGCTTTTGGGACTATAGATAAATTTCCACAGTGTGAAATAGTGGGTCAGCATTGAGCCAACATAAGGGCACCTGTCTGTTTCTAGGTGGTTTCAAGTACATGAACGTGGGACACTATCTTAGTTTACACAGTGCATTGTGACTTGAACAGTGAAACTAATTAATATCCCACATTGCTCGTTATATAAGCCAAAGAAAACAACATACCAGTTTGTTGCATAAAGGCCTGTTGCATCGTGGCTTGCTGCATCTTAGCTTGTTGCATATTGGCCTTTTGTAGCTTAGCTTGTTGTATTTTGACTTGTTGCATCTTAGCCTCTTGCAGCTTAGCTTGTTGCATCTTTGTCTGTTGCATCATTGCCTGTTGCATCTTGGCTTGCTGTATCTTGGCTTGTTGCGTTTTTTCCTTTTGCATATTGGCTTGTTGCATCTGTGACTGTTGCATATTAGCGTGTCGTATCAGGGCCTGCTGCATTCGGGCGTTCTGCAGCTGCACATTTTGTCTTTGAAATTGTTGTCTTCCTTGTAGAGGTGATCGTAGCTGTGTAAATGGCTGCCTGGCTGTCAGCAGATTCTGACTTGGTTGTATTTGTGCTGCTGCTTGTGTAGGCTTCGTTATGGACTCAGTTTTAGTTGGTTTTGTTGGTGTTGGAAGGGGATGTATCTGTGGCAGTTGGTGCGGCTGTAAACCTGCCTTTGACAATGTACTTGGCAGAAGTAATGTCTGTAACTGCAAAAACTGATCCAGTTTTGACGCTGCTTGTGATTTGGTTGGCAGCTGGGACTTGGTCATTTCCTCCATTTTACCAGACACTGTCTGTTGTGATGGTATCGATATTTGTTGTGGTATTGATTGTGATATTTGTTGTGGCGGAGAATCCATTTGATCTTCTGTATTTTGAGACATTTGTTGTGGTTGCTGTGACATTTGTTGTGGTTGCTGTGACATTTGTTGTGGTTGCTGTGACATTTGTTGTGGTTGCTGTGACATTTGTTGTGGTTGCTGTGACATTTGTTGTGGTTCAAGTGACATTTGTTGTGGTTGCTGTGACATTTGTTGTGGTTGCTGTGATATTTGTTGTAACATTCCTTGTGACATTTGTTGTGGTGTTTGTTGTAAAAATTGTTGTGGCATAGCTTGTGACATTTGTTGTGGTGTTGGTACTTGCTGCGACATTTGTAGTGGCATCAACTGCGACATTTGCTGTGGCATTTGCTGTGATACTTGTTGTGGCATTCCTTGTAACATTTGCTGTGATATCACAGATGATGGCATTTGCTGTGGCATCTGCTGTGACATTTGTTCTGACATTTGTTGTGGCATCACAGATTGTGGTATTTGAGGTCCAAGCTGTTGCTGCATTTGCTGCAGCATTTGTTGCCGGATTAATAGCGCAATTGCTTGCTGCATCGTTTGTGGAGTCTGCGCTCCAGGCTGGGATAACACACCTGATGGCATTGTCTGTAGTGTTTGGGTTGGGATCTCTTGCGGGATATTCTGAGACATCTGTGGTGATAAATCTGGCAATTTAGGCTGTGATTGGGTCAGGAATGGTGACGTTTCTTGTGACATCGGTTTAGGTATTTGTTGTGGCATACTCTCTAATCCTCCCTGCGGTACAAACTGAGGTGTCGCCAGATTACCTGATTGTGTTGTATCAATGAATGGACGATTTGACATTGCTCGAACCTGTGCCTGCAGTTGCGGGGCAAATAATGCGTTGAGCTGCTGCATAGCCGGGGCATGTAGCATTAATCCAGGTATAGGCCTCGATCCAAAACCTGTGAAAAGGAAAGCTTGAATAATGAAAGAATATAGATGAATTCACATATACTTAGTGTAACTGCTGTTGAATAAAAATGTTTAAACAAGAAATGATAAAAGGCACACTTTTAACAACATTTATTATTCGACGTCGTTCTAATTACACCACGACCAAGACAAGTAGGCATATTTAAGTTATCATCCAACTGCGAAACGAGCATGCGTCGGATGGTCACGTGTAGGCCTACATTAGGCCACTTTGTTTAATTTCTTTGTTTTAGATCAGACAAAATTCAAAATCTAATGAGGGAGGGCGATAAAAAAACATTTGAGAAAAAAAAACATTGAAACTATTTTTGGAAAAGGTAATGAGGGCGACCAAGTAAGAAAAACTTTTGACCTATTTTAAAAAATGTTAATGAGGGTGACGAAAGAAAGAAGCCGAAAAAAACATAGCTGGAAAAAAATTTTTTTATCTCGCGAAATAAACTTCTTTTTTTTCAGAATTTTTTTTTTCTCTCTCAAATTGACTGTTTTTTCCGAAATTGGCAACAATCTAATGCGTGCAATGGGCAGAAAAACAACACATGTTTTTTTGGTAATGCGCAGCCTAAATCTAATGTGCGCGCTCATCTAAGACAGGAAAAAAAACATAGTGGCCTTAACCTATAGACACATCATAGAGTAAAGGGCTGTAGGCCTACAGTAGCCTATAGAGTACAGGATGACGGCATTAATATCAGCAACTAAACTGATTACAAGATACTACTCAAACGAGACAATGACTCGAAGCTGTCTTAATGTTAGCCCAATGTCTGCGACATAGGCTCAACATAAAACCAAGTTTGGCGGAGTGTACATTGGCTGTCCTGTCAACACACATTGCGGGTCAGCTGTTTCACAATCCCCGCAGTAATAAAGTCAGCTAGCTTGCAAAACCAAGGCCCAGCTAAGAGCCAGGTGGAATTATCAACTCATAGATGTCGCTCAAGTATATATGGACTTGCTATGATTTGGGAACTTGCTCTTAATGCGGCGGTGGGTATGAAACACATTTTTTTAGTATTAATATGATATATGACCCAGGTCTACTGACAGGCACTATTGCATTCTGGGTGACCCCTGTCCTGCAAATTTTCACAGTTGACTAGACCTTTAATCCTAATAAAAACACAGTTGGCATTTTTCAGTCAGGTAAAGCAAATACAAATTTCAACTTGATTGACAAAAACATTTCCATGTACTGGACAGTCAGTCAGAGACTACAAAACCTCTGCCAATATTAGCGAATTATTACTTGGCTCTAGATGCACCTTTGGTAAAAATTACATACAAATCGTTCACTACGTTTTAAATAGTCCTTACGGACAGACAGAAGGGCAGACAGACAGACAAACAAACAGACCAACAAACAACACATGACCAAAACATAACCCTTCTCAGACAACTTCAAGTAAATATGAAAACCCAAATGAAAACACAAATATATGGGAAACCGGCTGTTAAAAGGTTATTAAGCGTAGACATCTCCCAAATTTGTTCACATACCTGAGTGACTCACAGATTGTATTATTCACTTGGGTGGTATTTTATTTGCTTGACAACCTATAAATAGAAACCTAGCATACCAAAGTTCATAGCATGTCGTCAGTGGTGGATGCACCCCGTCAATTTGAATTAGCAATGTGTAAGTTACAAGGTAAAGGTGTAGTCAACTTTCAAAATACGTAGGACAATGTGGTCCCCAGAATGCAACAGTGGCCCCTGGACATTCCACAATGACATATCACCCCACATCCACAGTTATCAGCCAAGATAATTATACTATATGCGTTTATACCCATCGCCGCATCAAGAGCAAGTTCCCAAATCATATAAACTCAATATACTTGAGCGACATCTATAAGGAAATAATTCACCATTTCTCTCATGTGGGCTTTGTGTTAAGACACAAAAGGTTGTGTTACCGTGGGGGTCTGAAAACAGTTGACCTCCAACATATTGACAGTAAGAGCTTTCCCAGCCAACACGGCACACTCACCAAATGTTGGTTTAATGTTGACCAACGTCTAACATTAAAACAGCATTGGGCCAATTTCTCGTTGGAGTAGTATCTTGTAATCAGTTCAGTCGTGGATAACAATGCAGTCAAAGTGTACTCTATAGGCTAATGTAGGCCTACACTTGACCGTTCCACACATCACATTCACAGTTGTATGAATCTTTAAAGGATTCAACAATGGGAGATACACCTTTTAAACATAAAGTGCTGAAACATTTTTATACAAACCATGGAGATGTTTTTTTGTCAGTTTGAATTCTTTATAAATGTCTTAGTTAGCTTTTTCCGCTTCATTTGAGTACCCATGTTATGGGTCTAAGGCCATTATAAATATATTAATTCTTTCAGTGCGGGGATCGACTTTAGACGTCAGAATCTGAAGTCCGTTCTGACGTCTAAAGTCGGTCCCCGCATTGAAAGGGTTAAATTCAAATGTATGCACAGTGTACATTGGGGCCTGTTATGAGAGACCATCCCTGAAAAATGGTCTTTCAAGACAGGTCGTCTTCCATGACAGGTTTGTTTCAACGAGATTTTCGGTGCACCAGCTGGTGTCATCAGTTCCATCTCCAATAAGGGTGGTCTCCCATGGCAGATTCCACTGTACTGAAGATGTCTGTTGACTTACTTGGACTGCAGGCTGAGCCGTCAAACCAGGTTCCTGGAGGACATGGCATCAGAATCCATCGGCCATTAGAGCAGAGCTGGTAGTGGGTCAGCTCAGTGTGGAACCTCACCTGGCTGTCTACACAGGCTGGACCGATGTCACCTGGAAGAGAAAGGAAATGTAACGACAGACAATACGGGTGTATAAACGATAATAAACATAAACCGCACCTGACTCTGTACATAGGCTGAGCCGATGTCATCTGGAAAAAGGGAGAGGTAACGATAGACAACACAGTCATATAATACTGATAAACACTGATAAACATAAACCACACATGACTGTCTACACAGGCTGGACCAATGTCATCTGGAATAAGAAAGGTGAACCAGTGTAAAGATGTGTCTCCTCCAGCAGCATAACCATGAAGGTTGATAGCTAATAGATGCAGTGTCAATGATTTTTGTAATTAATGGTAGACTATGTATAAAGCGGAATTTATTATTCCGTTTTGGTGCGAAACACAATTACCTTTTCAACACTCCCAGCAAACACGACGTTGACCCAATTCTGGTCCAATCCAATGCTGGCCACTGTCTGCAACGCTGGCCCAGCATCAAAGCAGCACTGGTTCAACGCCTCGTGTTTGCTGGGCTGCGTTCAATAGCAGCTGTTCTGGTATAGCTTACTGATGGCGGCGATTACAAGCCGACACCTACCCAATGTCTGTTAAATGTTGGGCCAGCATCGCCGGTGATGGCCAGTATCCATTCAGTCCTGCTCAGTCATTCATGCTGCCGGTACCGGCATGATGGCGGTACGGGCATGATGCTTTGAACCAAAGTTGGGTTAATGTTGGCCCGCCGTCTGTGACGCTGGCCCACATTCAGCGTGACGCCAAAAACGACACGGTAACCATTCTGGGCTAATGTCGGCTCAGCGTTGGGTCAACATCTCGTGTTCGATTGCATGCACTATAGAAAATGCTGGACAGAAGCACAGAAATGAATGGGATATTCAGACAAAGAGGACGCACAGAGACAAACTGACAAACTGAGCGGACAGAGGTAAACCAACATGTCACCCACCTCTTCAGAGGGGGAGCCATAGTAAACACAAACCGCACTTGGCTCTCTATACAGACTGGGCCGATGTCACCTAGAATAAGAAAGAAAAGATAACGGCAGACAACACAGCCATATAAACACTGATAAACAACTGACCGTCTATACAGACTGGACCAATGTCACCTGGAATAGAAAGGAAATATAGAGACAGATAACACAGACATATAAACTACAATAAACACAAACCGCACTAGGCAATCTATACAGGCTGGTAGTAAACACCAACAACAACAACAACGACAACAACGACAGCGACACAGGTCTATAAACACTAATAAACAAAAACCGCACTTGGCCAAGCTCTGACACTTGGACTTCTATACAGGCTGGACCGATGGTATCTTGGGAAGAAAAGGTTACGAAAGTAAGTTGTACCTAGATAACAATACGCCTATTAACACGATGAACATTATAAAGTGATGTATCTGTTGGGGGAAGGGGGTAACAAAATCAGCAATCAGCAGACAACACATAAAGCAAAGCTGGAAGAAAAGGCCAAGGTAGTATAGCTCTGATCAGATAACATATAAAGCGAAGCTGGGCCGCTGTCGTCTGGAAAGAGAAGGTAACGATAGTAAGCAGTGAAAAGACATAAAGTAATTTTGGGACACTGCCATCTAGAGACACAGGGGCAACGATACCAAGCAGTAGCCAAGTGTAATATAGAGCGTGTATTCCATATTTAGCATCCTGTATGAGCAGTATCTGCTCACTTGAAACGTGGGGAGTCACTGCTGTCTAATTCTGCTATACAGCATTTATTGTCTTCATTATAAAAGCATTAATAAGTGATAGATGTCTTTCATTAGCATGTACATACTCTATAGTGAGCACTAGCTAAAAGTCTTTACTATAAGTATGTACAGATACTGACTGATGTTTGCCTTCAGTATGCGTAGTGTATTCCATTTGCTTAGCATATACCGCAATGTTCTATTTTATCTTAACGCTTGCACGGTTGCATTGTTTGTTTTTATTTTTCGTCATTTGCAGCTGGAATTGCTAACACAATTTCCAACCTCAAATGGCGAAAAATGTGTATATTTAAATGTATGTATATTTATGAAAATTAGTCATCTTCCGAATTGTCATTGTTTAATTAACTCTTTACACAGCAAACTATCTAATTTTATGTTTCTCTCACTTGAAGTTGTGTCTCGCTGATGAGATTTGACAAAATTGAGGTCAACGATATTAAAATCTATCTGTGATTAATGTCATGTTTTATCTTTAAAGGGACCCCTTGGGATGAGACATTTTCAATGTTGTCAATTTTGAAAATTTACTTTATATGAAGCTATAATTATAGCCTACTGATCTTAACTAATAATACGAAAAAGTCAAAAAACAATTATAAAGCACCGAAAAAGAGTGAAATATTTGTATTTCCAGGTCGTATATTGCCATGTAAGCAAAACAAGTCAGCGATATTCAGCACTTTACATCACATATTCCCACTATCAGACGGTAAGATCAAACCAGTCGCCGCTAATTGGTGTCTCATAGTCAGGACATGAGAGGACACACCTGCAGCACTGATTGTCTACCCAACGCTGGGCCGATGCCATCAGCATGAGGCCCAATGCTGTGAGAACATTTAATCGTCCTTCAGGTATACAAATAGTTTGTTTGGGTTACTTCTGGATTCATAGAAATGTTGATTTAAAATATTTGTAAAAATATGAAAATTCTGAAAAGAATAAAAACATGATGTGTGGGATACACTACTTCAGTACGGAATTAAAATCGAAAATTGATGTCATCCTAAGGGGCTGCTTTAACATGTTCAAAAGCTGGATTTAAAATTTAAAACTTATGAAATATAAGGTCCAATCAACACCAGTGTCGACTCAGTTGCTGTTAAACATGCCATTATGGAGTTATATTTATGTCAGATGTGGATAAAGAGTATTATATTATCGAGTGTATTTATGAAGATTATCCCAGTTTTAAAAGTTCGCGGTGTAAATTGTTCTGTTATGTGGTTTTACACGTTCAAGTGTACATATAAGTAAATATAGTAATGGATATATAATTCAGGCAAAACTTATTATTTAAATTATTTAGGGATTACTGGAGAATAATTAAAACAGATTTATAGTAATTCAGCTTCAATGAATCACATCAATCAGGTGAACTTGGTTAATATGTCTGCCATATTGTTAACGTAAAAGAATCATCAGAGAAATAGAAACATAAAAGGTCTTGACAATTGTATTTAAAGTATTACAACTGAATTTGTTTACCGGTTACATAAATAGAAAGTAAACTTGCTAATTAAGAATCATGTCTAGTTTCACAGATATACTAAAGATTACTTATTATTTTTCAATTATGCAATTATACTGATATTCCTATTGTTTTCAAATCATCAATAATAATATGATGCAAATTGCTATTTGATTACTTGAGGTATGCATGTTATTTCTAAACCATAGACATTAAAGGGGTTCGTCACTTAACCGTTTCAAAGCGGGGAAAGTCTTTAGACATCAAAATCTGACGTCTATAGACGCAAGATTCTGATGTCTAAAGTCGATCCCCGCTTTGAAAGAATTAAAACAATTCTCATTGCCGTAGACCCATGATATAGGTATTCAAATGAACCGGAAAGAGCTAACTAAGACACTTATGATGATTTCAAATTAAAAAATATACTTTTTTTTCACAAAAATATTTCAGCGTATTTATGGTTTAAAGATATAACAAACATAAGTGAGTTGACTTACTGATAGATATAGTCTGAGGAGCTAGTGGCATGGCGAGAACATATGGTAACCAGAGTAGGCAGACTATCATCATGATGACAACCAATGATAGCCAGCCTTCAGAAGAAACTACACGACGTCTGGCGCAGCAGAGAAGATGGCAGGACTATGTTACTCAGACTAGCTGGGCTTGACCTCCATTGACAACTTATATAGAGGGAGGGATGGACTGTAGACCAGATACGAGATGCTGGAGAAATGACGCTGGCCAACAGCAAAACAGCATCGGTTTAAAGTACTGTGTTTAGTGACACTTATAGATGTTGAGGCAATGTTGTTTTGTTGCTGGGCCAGCGTCCACGACGCTGGCCCAACAATAAAATAACATTTGCTTAGCATCTCGAGTAATTAGGATTGACGCATCACATTGCCTGGGGTGTAAAATAAACAGAGCCTGCGTGCCGCCAATGGCGGGAAGCTGTACCAATAGCAGAGATGTTGGCCTGATCTGGTCTAACAATGGGTGGACGTTGCACGCGGGGTGAGGTCGACCACGCGCAGGAGGGTGACAAGTGTGAGAGCAATAGTAAGTACCCGAAATGAGATAAACACATATCAGAATGGGGTATGGTGTTCCACCCCCTAAAATTTTAATGACAACCGAATGACGGTGAGAACGGTTAGAACCACTGCACACAGTGTGATAGGATGAGATTTGCTCCAGCTAACGTCATGGAGATTAAGCAAAGCAACAATTACACATATTTATTTCAAGGCGACTCATAATTATGAATTTAAAATGCTAGAATACAACAGCTACACAAAACAAAAGCAAAAGTTCATCTTGGGGAAAAACAACGCAGCAAATCATTTACTCAAGTAACGTAAATTTATCACAATGCCGGATACACAACTTGTACTAGTCAGTACACAACTTGTACTAGTCAGCACATAATGTGTACTAGTCAGCACACCCAATTGTACTAGTCAGTACATAGCTTGTACTAGGCAGCACACAACTTGTACTAGTCAGCACATAACTTGTACTAGTCAGTACACAAATTATACTAGTCAGTACACAAATTGTACTAGTCCGTACACAATTTGTACTAGTCAGTACACAATTTGTACTAGTCAGTACACAGCTTGTACTAGTCAGTAAACAGCTTGTACTAGTCAGTACAGAGCTTGTAATAGTCAGTACACAGCTTGTAGATAGGCAAACGGTGCTCATTTGATTGCGATATGGAAAAAATACAGCACTCGTCCTTATTCATTGGACATGTGCTGTATTTCCCCATATCGCACGAAAAATGAACAACGCTTGTATTTTCTCACACCATAAAGTCACATAATGACATAAGTGTCATATATTACAGTTCAAATTACTGTTATAGGCTGATACGTCTCACAGTGGAAACTACTGTACAGAGTATGATATTACACGACTTGGTCAAGCTGATGTCACGGACATTAACCAATACAACAATTACGCATATTTATTTCAAGGCGATTCATATTTATGAATTTAAAAATGCTACAATACAACAGCTACACAGAACAAAGCAAAATAGGGGTTCGTCTTCTGAAAAAAATAACGAAATAAAACAGTTATTCAAGTGACGTAAATTTATCACAATGCGGGATAAATATCGTATAAAATGTACTAGTCGGTACATACTATGTACTAGTCGTATACAATATGTAGGCCTACTAGTTGTATACAATTTGTACTAGTCAGTACACAATTTCTACGAGTTAGCACTAGTCAGTACACAATTTGTACTAGTCAGTACACAATTTCTAAGAATCAGTACACCATTTGTACTAGTCAGTACACAATATCTAAGAGTCAGCACTAGTCAGTACACAATTTGTACTTGTCAGTACGCAATTTCTACTAGTCAGTACACCATTTGTACTAGTCAGTAGGCCTGCAAAACTTGTACTAGACAATACACATTTTCTCCCAATTACTGCTTATCTAACATATTACGTTTTAAATCAGCTACTGATATGCCATTGTTTAATTACATACGTTTGAAAAAAAATACAATATTAATAATCCATATTATACAAGTATACTGTTGAAGTCCGTTTATGTTATGCCCCTTTCCAGCACATCTTTAATTTGTGCCTGTGTATTAAGGTGCGGCAGTCACAATCATCAGGTTATAAATTGAGGAACAAAGAGACCAACTACACGGTGGCTTGGAGGCCTGCTCATTAATGTTATATAGTACATGTAGGCTTGGCATTACTGCATGGCAATCTAACGTAAAACACCTTACATATGTGTGAAGGAGGGTCAATTACCGATGTGATTTTATAACAGTCAGCAAAATTCAAATTAACTCTTAACCCCTGGAACACTGATGTCAACTACAGTAAAAGTAAAATGTGCTTTCAATTTTGCAACACTGATATATGTTAGGACTTAAATTTCACAAATAACACAAAAATTTTCCGTCACTTGAAGTTGTGGATCGTGGTAGCGAGACACAACTTGAAGTGACTGAATTTAAGTTGAATAGGCCAGTACCCTAAGGGTTAAAGCTAAAGCGCAAAGTAGACTAGACGAATTTTTGGGAAACGTGAATCATAGAGGCATTTCTGAGCAAAAGTTGGGAACCTGACTTTTTAACATAATTAGGGTAAGCTGAACACGATTAGCCCGGTTCCCAAGAAAAAAATTGAGTTTTTGATTATCTAATTAGCATAAAAAATGGCTACGAATCGCCATTTTGAAAAACTTCAAATTCGATAACTCTGGAACTAAATAAGCTATAAAGATGCATAATAGGTCTAATTCTACTATTTTTGCGATGACAAATCTACTGGAATTATATTTTTTAAATTTTAGACCATCTAGACCTCTAAATCCAATATGGCCGCTATCGCAATTTTGAAAGAAGTTAAATACGATAACTTTGGGACTAAGCAAGATATATGCATAAAGATGCATACATAATATATCAAATGTTGTTTTTTTAGATTTTGGAACATCAAACATAAAATACGATGACTTTGAAACTAAACAAGTTATGACGATGTATAATATACCAAATTTAACCGTTTTTTTCGGATGACAAATCCAATGACATGGCGGCATACCCTGATTCCTCCACTCAACAACTCCCGTATCAGTGCAGGTACAGGTGCTGGCCGTGGTAAGGTCTTTAAAACCTAACAGCAAGAGTGTTTGACATTGGATTTACACTCCTATCCTACCGGAGGATAGCGGAGCTGTGTTTTGTATAGCGAAACCCAATAATTCTCCGACCGTCTGGGCATGTCTGGGGGTAAATCCCCAGACCCCCTGATATAATCCACCATGCTCTATCACCTCATAGTCACGTCATCATCTTTACATCATTTACCTCATCAATGGTTTTATCATATCACAGCGCAATGTCACTTAAATGACCATTCCTGCTGAAAGGATTAGTCGACTGTGTACAAACAGTGGGGCATATCTGTACCCAGAAAGCACCAGGATTACACTTACAGGGATAAAGGCAACTGGGTGCAACTAAAACCAAAAACATAGAGAGAGTGGTATATAGCTTTAAGTAATATTCTACTACTACTAGTACTACTACTGTTATTTTTAGCGTGACAAAACAATGAAATGGTTATGTGTTAGATTTGACAATATTTAATCTAAATATAAGACAGCTGTCATCACCATTTTCAAAAACATAAAACTTAAAAGCTAAATGTTGTATTCAAACCTTTTAGCATCAAAAGTCAGTGGAATACATATTTTAGATTAAATACTATCATGGCCTCTAAGTCTAAGACATGATTATTCAACCCATTATAATTAAGTTGAGATTTAATAGAGTTCGCCTCTCTGGTGTCCTTTAACGCCACTCCGACTGAAGTAGTCAACCGCGGGACATATCTGTACCTAGAAAGCCCCATGCTGATTACCGAGATAGAGGTAACTGGGTTACAACTAAACCAGAAACATACATAGATTAGTCTATAGATTTAACACCTCACCAGTAATTCAAACTGTTCAAAGGCCTGGAGTGTGCAGTGCTGTCTATGGTACCGTGCACTATAAAGAACCCTTGAAGTCATACGATAAGAATAGAGCATAGGCCCGACTTCATGACAGGCTTCAATCTGTCGCGATATCGCCATGATCGTACAGAAAGCGACGTAAAATAATATTCAGTCATTCTCTAATGCCTCCCATATGCCCGTTGATGCATGTTTGTCTCCCTTTAAGTACTCCCCGTTGCTCTTTAACAGTTTCCCGTTCTATTTAGCATTTCTCCTTTAGAAAGCGACGGAAATGTGTTCCCCGTTCTATTTAACATTTCTCCGCAACCCTTTAATGTACGTCTGTCACCGTTTACCGCCTCTCTCGCTTTTTGTCGCATTTCAATGCTTCTTCGTCGCAATATAACGCTTCCTCATCACCAATTAACACATCTCGGTCGCCCTTTAATGCTTATCAGTCGCACTTTAGTAATTACCAATGAGTTTGACAGCTTCTACGTTTTTTTCATTTCACTCTGACGCCTCCCCGTCTCCCTACATGGGACACTTCATTGCCATTTAATGTCACTCTCTTGCCCTTCAGTGTCTTTCTGTTGCCGTTTAATTCGTTTCAGTCGCCATATAATGTTTCTCTGTCGCCGTTTATTGCCTCTCCATCCTTGCCCTGTGTGAACTTTCAAAATTGAATGTGACATCTACCACTATATAGCATAGATACCTGCATCAAAAGGCGATAAAAGCAAGTACGCGGATACGGGGTATTGTTAAAGGGTGACGAAGAGGCGTTAAAAGTCAGTGAAAACTGTCAAAGGAAGACGGAAAGTCTTAAAAGTTTATAAAGTTTCCACGGATAGGAATTAAATGGCGACGAGGAAATATTGAAAGGCGACATGGGGCGTTAAAATTCAAATACGATACGTTAAAAAGTTACAAAGAGGCGTTAAATATCACAGGAAAACAGGGGAAAAGAAAAATAACGACGGAGGAACGTTAAAGGCAAATAGACAGGCGGTAAAAGGCGACGGAGAAGCGTGAAATGGCGACGAAGGGGCGTTAACATACGACGGAGAGTCGTTATGTGGCACTGAGAACTGTTGATAAGCGACAGAGTAGAGTTAAAGTCAACAAGTATACCATCAAGGGCGACAGGAAGGCACTAAATGAAGAAGAGGTGTTTAATTTCACAGGCAAACTGATATTAATGGCGACAGGGAGGCGTTGAAGGGGCTCAAGAAGGCACTTCACCCAAACTCCACCACTACATATGATGGCGGATTTTGTCCAAACTAGACATATTGGGCATTTAATTTTTATATAATTTATTTCCCATAATTAACCTGATTTATTTCCACTGAATACGGCAAACAAATCTACTCGTCGTAAAAGCACGGTACGAGCGGTTGTGCTGTTTTTCACGTAAGCCACACAACAAAATATCTCTAGAGAGAGCATGGTAAGCAACATGTTATCTAGTCTTTATTTAACATAATTGATAAAGTGTTTCAAATACAGATTAATTATTCGCTTTTTTCACTATACACCTATACAATTAGACATCTCCGCTTTGTCATATTAATGTGCATAAAAGCGAGGTCAACGCCTAAAATAAATATTCTTGTGATCATGGTGATTGCTAATTAGCATATATAATATATCAATAATATTATTTGGTATTTTGCTTTACAAATTATAATTAGGTGTGCTTTGTATCTGTTCCTAGGGAAAAATAATAGATGAGGATAAGGTTAACATAAGACAAAGCATGCGCCACCTTTATAAAGGAATTTTTAAAAAAATTGAACTTTTGCCATTATATTTATGCCAATTAGATAACTTAAAAGTGAAATTGGAAAAGGCTAATTCAACTTCACACACTTTAATGGTGGTGTTAAAAACTGTATCCAATAACAGTGTCTATTTTACTTGGTATGGCAATGTATTTCCTAACAAAATGCCCGAAATCGTCAATTTAGCGGCCATTTTGTATATGCTAATTAGACAACCTAAAACTCAAAATTCTGTTTGGGAACCGGGCTAATCGTGTTCGGCACAACTAATTATGCTAAAAAGTCAGGTTCCCAACTTTTACTAAAAATGCTTCTAGGATTTTATAGGAGCTTCTTTTCCAAAAATTCGTCTAGTCTAATGCATGTTTACACACTTTGAATCAAAAAATATGCAAATTTAGCTAATTTAATGCTCATCCCTCCTTTAAATATGTTTGAAGGATAATAAAAAAGCTGAAATCGGATATTGACGTGGTAGCACTTTAACCCTTACACCGCCGGTCCCGATTATACGCGTTTTTTTTCCATTTTTTATTAACCCATCAGGTACCACCTTTTAGACATGTTAAAGATCAAACGTGACATTAATCAGCAATATTTGAAAATATTTAACGTCCATTCTGTCAAATCTGAATAATTTACACTCACTTGAAGTTGTAGATCGCGTCAGAGAGACATAACTTCAAGTGGGTGGAAATTCCTATTAAATAATTTGGCGTTCAAAAGGTTACCTATTTAAATGCTTACCATGCATCTTTTTCCTTCTCTGAAGAATAACTTCCTTTCCTATATCAGGGGATTTTAGAATGTATACTTTCATGGAACTGTTTTTGATAACAGCAATATATTTTTCTCAATTGCCAACCACTTTACGTCATCTTCATCCACTGCAAGTCGAGAATTGCTGTCGGTAGTG
>OZ024908.1:92938226-92958226 GCA_964017125.1 Flabesymbios commensalis
TCAGGCTTGGAATGATTTTCCACTCCCACCCCTGCAGTTACTGCTGCTTGACATTGCATTGAAGTGCTAGTCCATGTATTAGTTTAATGTGCTCAGACTGGGATGCCCCCTGGCATTGAGGAAGGTCCATCAGCAAGTGAACGGTCACTCTGAGCCAAGTCTCGGTTAAGTGCCGTTTAAAGCCGTGTGAACCACACTGTGTATTCACAGGTCACGTGTGTGCGCTACGAGACTGCGCACGAAAAGGATGTAGTATAATGTACAATATAACAGACTACTATACTTCGAGTATACACTAAATAGAGATAGCGTTTCCCTATTTGAATCATGAGCTTATTTCATTAATCATATTTGAACAAAAATAAGTATTCTGTATAGGCCTACGTTACACACCTTGGTTGAATAATAGACTTATCTCGTTGATTTTGTTAGATAAAAGATAAAAGTTATTGTTTGCTTCTTATTCCATGGACCTAATAGGATTGTTCACTTTTTGGAATTCTCTGCCTCAGACTATCCGGTTTATATATACAAGGTTTGTATCTCAATTAAAGATGAATTCTAGAAAGGTATAGCCAGTTCGGGAGCAATATTTATGTAGTAATCGTCGCTTGTAAATTTAGATAGTGAGGGGCTGGTGAGAAATCGTATGGTAATGATGTATGTATATAATTTGGTGAGTGGTATCTCCTTAAACAGGCTTCATTGAAGCCAGTTTAGTGGTCTTGTCAAGTTGATATAAATCTAAAAGTCTGAGAAAAACTCGGATTGGCCAGATCACACCCACCCGCCTCCCTATCCATTATTTATTTGTTTTTGTAAACATGTACAACAAAAAAACTAGCACAAAAAAACACACAAAAAAAATTGTCAAGAAAAAAAAGTATGCGAGTTTTTTAACTTGACAAAACCCCTTGGCATCTCTCCCAGATAATCAGTGTTTATTTGTTTGATACTTTATGTTTATTACTTTGTCTTTCTTACATTGTTTACATTGCATTGGATTGTAATGATCTTGTTTCATTAATTGCATTGACAAACTCTACTTGATTTCTTGCTGGATAAACCTTTCTCATTAATAAATTATTGAGAAAATTGTTTCCTTGTTTGAAAGATGGGTGAATTTTATTCACCTCACAGTGCGAATTATTTTTGTATAAACCTAGATACTAAAGGGTTATTTTTATTTTAAATTCATCATAAAAGTGTTAGTTAGCTCTTTTCGCTTTATTTGAATACCTATGTTATGGCTGAGCCATTATAAATATTTACTCTTTCAGTGCGGGGACCATCTTTATACGTCAGAAGATTCTGACGTATAAAGTCATTTTCAAGCACTTGAAGTTGCGTCTCGCTACCGCGATCCACAACCTCATGTGACTAAAATCATTACGATTAGTGCGATTCATGTTTCACTTAACCCTAAATCAGCTACATTATATAATATGATTATAAAATTATAATAATTTCATCAACTTGAAGCTGTGAACCAGGGCCGTATCCAGAGCTTCTGACTAGGGGGGTTACGAAATGGCGATTCGCCGGCGTGGGGTAGACCGCAATGTTTTCGAGTTATATCTTCATTTCTGCAGACATATTTGAACTGTTAATTGACCACCACGGCCCCATCTCTTCATCCGCTAATGCCCCCCACTTTCGACTACTTTTAGATGCAAAAGGTAGGTGGGGTTACATAAACCATTCCCCCCCCCCCCCCGGATATGGCCCTGGTGGATCGCGAGAGGTTAAAAAGACTGATATCTGTATAATTTGAGTAAAAACATATGCCAATTTTTAAAATGTAGTGGGAATTTCCCTTTCACGATAGCTTTTTTGAATGACAAACAGAAAGGTTAGCAACACTATAGCTGTGATTAGCGCTTTAAGGGTTAAGACATCATTGCATTATATACACACCAGGTGTCGCTTATGTTCTCACATTGAACAGTTGTTGTTTATGGTCGCACTCACCAGGTGATGCTCTTAATACACAAAACCGTAACATTAATGTTAAAGCTACACATGCGCGTAAAATTATATTGCCCCCCCTCTCTGCTATATACCATGTTTTAAGTAATTTTTGCTGTAATTTTTGGGATTGGTGGAAAAAAACTCATCACCTGTAATTCATACAATATATTCATACAATATGAATAAAAGAGGACTGTTAAACATCCTCTGTATTTAAATGACGAGTCCTATTTAAAGATGGCGATATTTCTAGCTGACTGATTTGACTTTAATGGCCATTTTATTCACCTATTATCTAGTACAGCAGCAGAGGGACAAAATTTTCGAAGTACCTAAACCGGCGGTACAACATTTGTCCACATGTCTAGAATTGTTCTCAGGGATCTCTAGATACAGAATCTGGCTGATGACATTGCCGGAAATGAGGGCGGGCTGAGAATTTGGCACTTTTGTACACCTACCCAATTTTTAGAGAAATTATTTGCCTAAATATGATTTTCGCGTCATTCTCACTCTATCACAATGTTGGGCCAGTTCAATCAAATATTGTTGTATTTAGTTTTTTCAATCCATCAGGTCATATATCTGTGGGGATAAAATAGTAAAAAAAAACATAATTTTGCCCTGGCATCCCACCTCGAAGAGCTATTTTGAATATTGTAGATATGTCGCAAAACGAAATGTTTCAAAATTGTAATTTTTTTCAATTTTTTTACATATACATGTAGTTTATGACAACAGGTTCGTTTCTGCACGAAAGTCTCTATGAGCAGTACCATTTGGTTTCCGATACATCACTTAAGTCAGAATTAGGTAACCAATGCTTGATTGTTCGAGTAATTGATCACTATGGTCAATTTCAAAATGGCCGCCGTAAAATCCATGATTTCTCCTGAAATGTATTATCAAACACTGTTTTCTTAAAATTTACATCACATTCACAGTTTTGGTATTTAATCTTACATTTTAATGCGCGCTTAAAGGTGTAGTCAACTGTCAAAATTCGCGGGACAAGGGTCCCCCAGAAGGCAATAGTGCCCGTGGGTAGGCCAAGTCCCTATTCCATAATAATACTAAATATGCGTTTCATACCCAAAGCCTCATCAAGAGCAAGTTCTCAAATCACAGCAAGTTCATATATACTTGAGCGACATCTATGAGGTAATAATTCAAAGCCCTTGTCTTTTGCCCCTACTTGGTCGCCTACTTGCAAACAAACTGACTGTATTACTGGGGGATTTGGAAACTGCTTGACCCCCAAGTTTGTATTGTCACCCAGTTGACACAAAACATTTGTATGACTTTATGCAATGTTGGACCAACGTCGAAGACGTTGGGCCGACATTGCATAAATGTCATACAAATAACTTGTCTTTGCTGGGCAGGAGGACTTTCTCTCAAACATTGTATATTTATCTAATGTTGGTTCAATGCTGGGCCAGCGTCGCAGACGTTGGCCTAACATTAAAACAGCATTGGATCAATGTCTCGTTTGAGTAGTATCTTGTAATCAGTTCAGTGGCTATATTAATGCCGTCAATCTGTACTCAATAGGCTACTGTTGGCCTACACTTGACCGTCCCAGGCATGCGCGTTTTGAAGCTGAATGATTCTTTAAATTTCAAATGCTGTAATGTGATATTTACCACCGAATCCAAGATGGCCGCCAGAAAATGGTGAAGAAAATGCTCAAAATTTCAGGTGATTAATGATTGATGTGTAGAACAATTAATAATTATGGCCTATTTCAAAATAGTCGCTGTGAAATCAATTACCGGTAATTTCTCATAAATGCATTATTGAGCATGTTTGTCTCAGATTTATCTCACAGACACAATTTACCGGGTAAGTGTCTAATCTTACTTTTTAATCCTCACTATGTCCATTAAAGTATTATACCATGGGAAAAAAGTAGAAATTCAAGATGGCCGCCGCAACATTGTCAGAATGTCGCACCATTTTACAAATAATTTATGAGCACACGCTCTATTCTATATCTGTATGAAAACCTCCATGAGCGGTATTTTTTATTTCCGAGACGTCTTATGAGTCAAGATCAGGTTATTAATGCTTGATTTGTTAAGTAATTAATACTTATGGCTGATTACAAAATGGCCGCCATGAAATCAATGAATACTCCTAAAATGCTTTATTGAACATGTTGTGCATGATATAATAGTCATTTAAAAACACGATCTTTGTATTCATTTTTGCATTTTACTTTTCAGTGAATCCACTAAAAATAATGTTAAGAACTTCAATCTAAGATGGCAGCAGTGAAAATGACAAGAAAATATGCGCTTGTTCAGCTTTGGCCCCGGTGACCTAAAGCCTTGTCCCCTAAAAATGAACATTCGGTTCCCTTTAATTATTAAACATGTACTACGTAATGATCATTATAGAAACACTGTTTTGGTGTTTACTCCAGAGATCACAGCTACAATAAAGTTATCTCAGCCATTACAAGGGTGACCTTGGCCACTAACAAACTGGTATCAGCCACTGACAAAGTTATATAAGCCACTACAAAGTGATCTTGGCCACTACAAAAGTGATCACATCAACTTTAAAAGTTATCTCAGCCACTACAAAAGTTATCTTGGCCATTAAAGAAGCGATCACACCCACTTTGAAAATGATCTAAGCCACTACAAAAGGGATCTTGACGACTAAATAAGTGATCATAGGCACTTTAAAAGTTATGTCAGCCACTGCAAAGGTAATCTTGGCCACTAACAAAATGGTGTCAGCCACTGAAAAAGTTATCTAAGCCATTACAAAGTGATCTTGGCCGCTGAAGAAGTGATCAAAGCCACTTCAAAAATTATCTAAACCACTACAAATGTGATCTTGACCACCGAAGAAGTAATTACAACCACTTTAAAAGTTATCTCAGCGACTACAAATGTGATCTGGGCCACTAAAGAAGCGATCACACCCACTTTGAAAATGATCTAAGCCACTACAAAAGTGATCTTTACGACTAAATGAGTGATCACAGCCACTTTAAAAGTTATCTCAGCCATGGAAAAGGTGATCTTGGCCACTAACAAACTGGTGTCAGCCACTAAAAAAGTTATCTAAGCCATTACAAAGTGATCTTGGCCACTGAAGAAGTGATCACAGCCACTTTAAAAATTATCTAAACCACTACAAAAGTGATCTTAACCACTGAAGAAGTGATTGCAACCATTCTAAAAGTTATCTCAGTCGTGACAAAAGTGATCTCAATCACCGAAGAAGTGATCACAGCCATTTCAAAAGTTATCTAAGCCACTACAAAAGTGATCTTGATCACTGAAGAAATGATAACAGGCACTTTGCAAATTATGCCAGCCACTACAAAGTGATCTTGTCCACTGAAAAAGTGATCAAAGCCACTTTAAAAATTAGCTAAACCACTACAAAAGTGATCTTGACCACTGATGAAGTGATTACAACCATTCTAAAAGTCATCTCAGCCACTACAAAAGTGATCCTTGCCACCGAAGAAGTGATTAGAACCACTTGAAAAGTTATCTCAGCCACTGCAAAAAGTGATCTTGACCACTGAAAAAGTGATCACATTAACTTTCTTATCTCAGCCACTACAAAGGTGATCTTGGCCACTAAAGAAGCCACCACACACACTTTGAAAATGATCTAAGCCACTAGAAAAGTGATCTTGGCGACTAAATAAGTGATCACATCCACTTTAAAAGTTATTTCCGCCACTACACAAATTATCATGACCACCGAAGAAGTGATCATACCAACTTTAAAAGTTATGTCAGCCACTACAAAGTTGATTTTGCTCACTAACAAACTGGTGTCAGCCACTGAAAAAAGTTATCTAAGCCATTACAGAGTGATCTTGGCCACTGAAGAAGTGATCACAGCCACTTTAAAAATTATCTAAACCACTACAAAAGTGATCTTGACCACTGAAGAAGTGATTACAACCATTCTAAACGTTATCTCAGCCATGACAAAAATGATTTTGAGCACCCAAGAAGTGATTACAACCACTTTAAATGTTATCTCAGCCACTACAAAAGTGATCTTGACCACTGAATAAATGATCAGAGCGACTTTAACAGGTAGCTCAGCCACTACAAAGTGATCTTGGCCAGTGAAGGTGTGATAACATCCACTTTTAAAATTATGTCAGCCGATACAAAAGTGATCTTGGCCACTAAAGTGATCACAGCCACTTTAAAAATTATCTAAACCACTACAAAAGGGATCTAGACCACTGAAGAAGTGATAACAACCATTTTAAAAGTTCTCTCAGCCACTACCAAATTGATCTTGACCACTGAAGAAGTGATCACAGCCACTTTAAAAGTTAAGTCAGCAACTACAAAAGTGATTAGAACAACTTTAAAAGTTATCTTAGCCAATGCAAAGTGATCTTTGCCACAGAAGAAGTGATTATAGCAACTTTAAAAGTTATCTCAGACACTAGAAAAGTGATCTTGACCACTGAAGAAGTGATCACAGCCACTTTAAAAGTTATGTTAGCCTCTACAAAGCGGATCTTGGCCACTAACAAACTGGTGTCAGCCATTGAAAAAGTTATCTAAGCCACAACAAATCTTAGCCACTAAAGAAGTGATCACAGCCACTTTAAAAATTATCTAAACCACTACAAAAGTGATCTTGACCACTGATCAAGTGATTACAGCCATTCTAAAAGTCATCTCAGCCACTACAAAAGTGATCTTTGCCACCGAATAAGTAATTAGAACCACTTTAAAAGTTATATCAGCCAATACAAAAGTGATCTTGACCACTGAAGAAGTGATCACAGCGATTTTAAAAGTTATCTCACCAACTACTAAAGTGATCTTGGCCAGTGAAAAAGTGATAACAGCCACCTTCAAATTATGCAAGCCACTACAAAAGTGACATTTGTTGCTGTAGTATATATCCAAAATAAGAAATATGGGAATTTCGTCTCTATGTTTCGCTTAATTGGTAAATGCGCAGCACAAAAAAACTTTTGCAGTTCTAGTCTATGGACATGATTACATCATATGGTCATATTAAGAAACCAAAGGAAAATTACCGATTTTTTTTATGATTTTAGCATGATTGTGTCGCTTCAAGATATTACATCGAACCCGTGTTTATGAAATGACTATTAGGTAGACAATGTTCAATAATGCATTTATTTATTGGCGGCCATTTTGAAATCGCCATAATGATTATTTACTTGATAAATCAAGAATTAATCACCTGATTTTGACTTAATATATGCCTCTAAACCAAATAATACCGCTCACTGAGGTTTTCGTACAGAGCAGAACGTGTGCTCATGAACTATTTTCAAAAGTTATGAAAATATAATTTGCCATTTTTACGGCGGCCATCTTGGATTGGTTCTTAAATAACATATTCTCGCACTTAAAATATACATATATATATTCAGTGGATTCATTCCGCATCAAAATATAATAATAGACACGAAAACCGTGTTTCTGCGATAAAAATTAGGCAAACCATGTTGAATTATGCATTTGAAGATTAAGCATTGATTTCACGGTGGCCATTTTAAAATCGGCTAGATTGATTAATTACTCTACAAATCAAGCACTAATCATATGATTTTCACTCAGGGATTGTCTCTGAACCAAATGACACCGATCGTGGGGGTTTTCTTACATGATAAAACTTGTGCTTCGAAAATATTTGCAAGAAAATGTGAAATTTTGAACATTTTCTTGATCATTTTGTGGCAGCCATCTTGGATTGAGTCTTAAATATCACATCCCAGCATTTGTAAATATTTGAACGAGCGATAAAATGTAAGATTAGACACTCAAACCGTGCTTGTGATGCGAAATTTAAGAAAACCATGTTCAATAATACATTTTGAGAAAAAACATGGATTTTACGGCGGCCATTTTGAAATTGGCTATAATAATCAATTACTGGACAAATCAAGCATTGGTAACCTAATTCTGCCTTAAGGGATGTATCTGAACCAAATCGTACCGCTCATGGAGACTTTCGTGCAGAAACGAGCCTGCTGACCTAAACTATATGCAAAAAAATGAAAAAAATTAAAAATTTTGAAAAGACTAGGATGCTAGTGCAAAATTATATTTTTTTTACTATTTTATCTCCACAGTTATATGACCTGATCAATAGAAAAAAAAAATCCAAAAATATTTCATTTAAATGGCCCAACATTATAATAGATTGAGAATGACGCGAAAATCATATTTTAGCCGATATTTTCTCTAAAAATCGGGTAGGTGTACAAAAGTGTCAAATTCTCAGTCCGCCCCCATTTCCGGCAATGTCATCAACCAAATTCTGTATCTAGAGACTCCTGAGAACAATTCTAGACATGTGGACAAATGTTGTACAGTGGGTTTTGGTAACTCCTTAAATATGGCTCTTTTTTGGTGTCTGCTGCTGTACTAATCGTCTATCAGCGAGCGATGTTTTTGTGGATTTACAGGCAGGACAGATTTATTTATTGTAAATGGTGCTAATCTGGAATATACAAAAAAAACTTTAAAATTTCATGGTGAATGATGCCGTACTGGAGTATATGATTTAAAAAAACAGAAATTAATGTCAGAGTTATAATCGATCATGGGAATAAAAAAGTCAGCTAGACAAGACTAGACTAGTAGATAAAACTAATTCGTGAAGGGAATGTATTTAAATTTTTAGTCATGTTTGGCTAATTTTTAGGTGTAAAACTTCGTAAATTTATTGTTCTAGCTCTCAACATTATGTTAGGCCCCATTATGTTAGGCTCCACTATAGCTTCGGGTGTAGTAGTGAATCAAAACATCTTACGAGAATGTATAGCTTATAACTTATAACAAGATAATATTTTCTAGGGGAATTAATTTAGATTTATCAAGTAAAAGATAATTTAGATTTGCCTATTGATAGTGCTCTCAATCTGAACTGATCTATTTGTCTATCGGAGGTTTACATTGCAGTGGACAGTGAACTAATAGCAAAATATTGTGAGGAAAATGCTGCAATGCAAACCAAACATCATACGTCACGTCTCATGTAATCACTTAGCGCTGTTTGTATTCAAACTCTATCTAGGGGTGGATCCGGGCGTCCAAGGTATGCTGGAAGGCTGTGAGATTTCATGTGTGGAGATTATTACTTGCAAACATGAGAAGTGGCCACTATTTAATCTTCCTTGCATTACTTTTCAAGTCAAATAAAATATCATCGGAATCTATGTGACTATGAGATCCTCAGCTTGTCAAATAATGTAATTTTGTACTTTCACAGCAATGCATTATATTCTGCATTCGAAGATTGAATTCCAGCTTCAAATATATAATTTAACACGATGCTGGCCCAACATTGATCCAACATTGGGTTACCGTCTGGTGTTTGATGGGTCAGCTCTGTATTCAACCCTGCTATCAAGCAATAGTAACTGATTTCGAGTAAACAGTTACTGCTGTTTGCTCAAACAGCAGTTATCAGTTACCCGGTTCCTGCTCTTTACCTTTGCACGACTGAGTACAGTCATTCAATAACACTGGTTTCGGGTAATCGTTTTAAAAAAGCGCTGAATTAATTTGTAAAACACATCGCAACTAATGGGTTTTTTTCAATTTGAAATCATCATAAATGCCTTCGTCAGCTCTTTCTGATTCATTTGAATACCTGTGTTATGGGTCTACGACCAATATAAATATTTTTACTCTTACTGGGCGGGGATCGACTTTAGTCGTCAGAATCTGACGTCTACAGACGTCAGATTCTGACGACTAAAGTCGATCCCCGCGTTGTATAGTAAGGACTGATAACCTATAATCTGTCTCAGCCTATGAGAGAAGCCTTTTCCCATTTCCTCCGTTGAAATGTACATATTTTGTGTGCATTCTTTTCACCGATCATATTTTGTTCTTTAGCAAACATCCATGAAAACTTGGTGATATTCAATTTGGTAAAATTTTATTGTGTATTTTCGAAGTCAGATCTTTTGTCAAGTAATACAATACTTGATTAACGGTAATGGTGAAATGACATCTGTCATTTTGATATTTGAATACATGATATAGAAATCAACTTAAAGGGACTGGTCCAGGCTAAAATCATAAAAAAATCGGTGATTTTATTTTGGCTTCCTAATATGACCATATGATGTAGACATGTCCAGAAACTAGAACTGCAAAAAGTTTTTTAAATTTTGTGCAGCGCAATTTACCAGTTAGGCTAGATATAGAGACGAAACTCCCGTATTTTTTTTTGACATGGTTGTCAATAATTAGAAATCAGGAATTTCTATATCTAGTATACCCCAACTGGTAAATTCGCCCTACAAAAATTAAAAAAAACTTGCAGTTCTAGTCTATGGACATGTTTACATCATCTGGTCATATTAATAAGC
The DNA here is from genome assembly GCA_964017125.1 of Flabesymbios commensalis. Taxonomy (NCBI): domain Eukaryota; kingdom Metazoa; phylum Annelida; class Polychaeta; order Terebellida; family Flabelligeridae; genus Flabesymbios; species Flabesymbios commensalis. Next base: position 92,948,566 of record OZ024908.1, read on the forward strand.
CAAAATAAAATCACGATATTTTGATGATTTTAGCCTGAGCCAGTCCCTTTAAGCGGGTTAAGAATTTGCAGAGAAATTGAAGAGAACCATGCTTCCTGATGGCTGAGATGAAAAAGACTGTGGATTTGTTTCTTTGGGTATCCCATTGCTATCGTAATCCAGAAAGCACCAGATATGGATCAATGCTGGGACAATGTTGGCTCATTGTCTGTGACATCGATCCAGCGTAGAATCCATGTCGTCTGTTTGTCGGGAAGAATATACCTTGCAAATAACAATGCTGCCTTAATGTTGGCCCACCGTCAACGATGCTGGAACAACATTAATACAACGTTGCTTGGACGTCTCGTGTTTTCCGCTAAGCACCCTGCAAAATACATTGTCCAATGCTGGTTCAATGTTGGGCCAAAGTTTGCGACGCTGGCCCAACACTGAACCAACATTTGGTCAGTGCATCGTGTTTGTGGGAGGTAGCCACACATGTCATCCTCGACGTGTCAATCAAAGAATCAGGGGGCGTGGTCTGCATAATGTGTGCAGGCCACGCCCCTGATTGCAGATGACCGGAGATTATGCGACCCACCACGCGGAGACATGATCGTGACGGTTTCTTGGCTTGGGATCTCATGCATGGATCATCTCATGGTCACCACAAACACAATGGAGATATGTACAATGCGATAACAGAACAAATTTTGGATTATTTCCTCATAATAAATCTGGATACTTCAACTGAAAATCAGAGATAAAAATAGCGAAACATGTTTGTTAGGATGATGTGACTATAATGCTGGCCTCACATCACCTGTCGTTTTGGCTGCTGCTGCTGCTGCTGCTGGGGTTCATTCTTTGTCATGCTAGCTCCACCCCTACCGCGGAACCTGCTGGAACAACGGAACATACAGGAACCTCAGAAACAGAAGGAACTTCAGAACCTGAGGGAACCTCAGAACAATACGGAACATCAGAACCAGAGGGAACCTCAGAACCAGAGGGAACCTCAGAACCAGAGGGAACTTCAGAACCCGAAGGAACATCAGAACCAGAGGGAACCTCACAACCAGAGGGAACATCAGAACCAGAGGGAACCTCAGAACCTGAGGGAACCTCAGAACCTGAGGGAACCTCAGAACCAGAGGGAACCTCAGAACCTGAAGGAACATCAGAACCCGAAGGAACATCAGAACCTGAAGGAACCTCAGAACCTGAGGGAACCTCAGAACCTGAGGGAGCATCAGAACCAGAGGGAACCTCAGAACCTGAGGGAACCTCAGAGCCTGAGGGAACCTCAGAACCTGAAGGAACATCAGAACCTGAAGGAACATCAGAACCAGAGGGAACTTCAGAACCAGAAGGAACTTCAGAACCTGAGGGAACCTCAGAACCAGAAGGAACCTCAGAACCAGAGGGAACCTCAGAACCAGAGGGAACCTCAGAACCTGAGGGAACCTCAGAACCTGAAGGAACATCAGTACCAGAGGGAACCTCGGAACCCGAGGGAACCTCAGAACCTGAGGGAACATCAGAACCAGAGGGAATCTCAGAACCTGAGGGAACCTCAGAACCAGAAGGAACCTCAGAACCTGAGGGAACCTCAGAACCAGATGGAACATCAGAGCCTGAAGGAACCTCAGAACCAGAAGGAACATCAGAACCTGAGGGAACCTCAGAACCAGAAGGAACCTCAGAACCAGAGGGAACATCAGAACCTGAGGGAACCTCAGAACCAGAGGTAACCTCGGAACCAGAAGGAACCTCAGAACCAGAGGGAACCTCAGAACCAGAGGGAACCTCAGAGCCTGAGGGAACATCAGAACCAGAGGGAACATTAGAACCCGAGGGAACATCAGAACCTGAGGGAACATCTGAACCAGAGGGAACATCAGAACCAGAAGGAGCCTCAGAACCAGAGGGAACCTCAGAACCAGAGGAAACATCAGAACCAGAGGGAACCTCAGAACCAGAGGGAACCTCAGAACCTGAGGGAACCTCAGAACCTGAAGGAACATCAGCACCAGAGGGAACCTCGGAACCCGAGGGAACCTCAGAACCAGAGGGAACCTCAGAACCAGAGGAAACCTCAGAGCCTGAGGGAACATCAGAGCCTGAGGGAACTTCAGAACCAGAGGGAACATCAGCACCTGAGGGAACATCAGAACCTGAGGGAACATCCGAACCAGAGGGAGCATCAGAACCAGAAGGAACCTCAGAACCAGAGGGAACCTCAGAACCAGAGGGTACATCAGAACCAGAGGGAACCTCAGAACCAGAGGGAACCTCAGAACCTGAGGGAACATCAGAACCAGAGGGAACCTCAGAACCAGAGGAAACCTCAGAACCAGAGGGAACATCAGAACCAGAGGGAGAGTCTGAGGCTGAGGGAACCTCAGAACCAGAGGGAGATTCAGAGTCTGAAGCTGAATCTGAGGCTGTGTCTGAGGCTGAGGCTGAGTCAGAGTCGGAGTCGGAGTCAGAAGCTGAGGCTGAGGAGAGGCCTCACCCGGCTGAGATCATTGTGCCGCCATTTACGATGCTCCTCATCATTTCATCAGGTTAGTTTCCCTCAGCAGCACGACACTCTGAACCTATGCTGGTTTAATGTTGGGCCAGCGTCGCAGACGGTGGGCCAACAATAAACCAGCATTGATGTCAACATAATGTGTTGAGGGGTCATGTGAAATTAACAAAATCTAAAAAAATCCGAGAAAAACTCGGAAGTGGGTGGATGGGTTGAGCCCCAACTACGATTTTTGTGTGGTTTTTTTTGTGTTTGTTTATTGCAAATGTTTCAAAAAAATTAGGGGAGTGAGCGGGTGGGTGATGTCTGGCCAATCGATTTGAAAAAAATTTTTTAACTTGACAAGACCCCCCAAGTGGGGTTCCTGGAGTGTTTTTCAGATGTGGCAGATTCGAGTCGACTTGCTTTCTCTGTTAACACTTATCCTACTGTAAAAAAATGCATCCATTTAAATTAGCATTGATAAAGCAGTTTCCAGCTTTAAATAAAGAAAAATATTATACTGGGAGAATAAAAAATCTATGAAATTAAATGATAAGATTATCCCTTCAATCGCGAAATTATTTAATTTGAATTTTCACCCAATAAAATATCTCGACCAATCCGAAGCCGACGATATATCTTGTCCGAGAATACGGGCACTGGTAAGTCAGTCATGATAATTATCCCCATATAGAGGATGCCATGGGAACCCTCTGTATCCGTGCCTGACAACCTTTACATAAATGCCATACCATAAATATTCTCCCTGGATTGGCCTCGTTTTACTGACTAATGAAACGAGCATCAGACTTGAAAAAAAGCGTCTCAGATCTAATACATATTTTACTTTTAGAATCAGTGTACTAATAAAAACTAAAAAATATTACAATAGCCGACATCAGGGCGCTATAGGCTAAATTTGACAAAGATCGCCATAGCATTGTGCTTGTGGCCTGCATCACCGCGTTAGGTTATCAATGAAGAAGTCACATTTGTTTGCCTTGAATATCCAGGTTATCAATGCAGTCATATGTATCTGCCTTGGAGATCAAGGCTGTGTATAACTCACTTTTCAATGTAGAGGTCATCTGTCTTTGCCTTGAAGAGCCAGACTATCAATATAGAGGTCAAATTTATCTGCATTGGAGTGTTGGGCTATCTGTCAATGTAGAGGTCAAATGTATCTGCCTTGTTGAGCTCGGCTATCAATGTGAAGGTCAAATGCATCTGCCTTGAAGTGCCAGGCTATCAAGGTAGAGGTCAAATTTATCTGCATTGGAGTGTTGGGCTATCTGTCAATGTAGAGGTCAAATGTATCTGCCTTGTTGAGCTCGGCTATCAATGTGAAGGTCAAATGTATCTGTCTTGAAGAGCTAGGCTATCAATGTAGAGGTCAAATGTATCTGCATTTACGAGTAAGATTGTCAATATAGAGTTAGAGGTAGAGGTAATTCCCCGGTGAGATGAAGTTCATCAAGTGATGAACGTTGATAAATGAACATTCAGGAACATTCATGACCAACCCCAATTTCATGAACAAGGCTACGGAACTTCGGTTGAAAGTTCCTGAATTTCATGAACGTTTCATTTGCTTTTCTGGAACATTCGTGAATAATTCATGAACACATATTATGTACGTTTTTAATGTGCATTAACTATCTGGTTCATGAATTATTTGAATTCATGGCCGTTCATGAACTATCTCTGGTTCTTGAATTATCTGAGTTCATAGCCGTTCATGAACAACCCAAGTTCATGAACAAAGTGAGAGTTCATGAACAGAATAAGTTCAAAAAATTTCACGAAAGTTATATTTGTTGTTCAAGAATAATCATGAACAGTTCATGAGCACTTTGCTGAACGTTCATGAACGTTCATAGTTTTTTGTTCACGAACAGTCATGAACTATTCATGAATGTTCATGAACAGCTCATTATCATCACACCGGGGTGTGTATCTGCCTTGAAGAGCAAGGCTGTGATTTTTGTTAATGTTATTATAATTTGTAGTAAATATTAACGTTATTATTATTTAATTGTAGGTCTGATGAGTTTAGCTCTATGGAGTCGTTACAGCCTCTACGTCACCAAGGGCCTGATGCACACAGCTCGTAGCCTGAGCCTATCACAAGTATTCACGCGCATGCGCCCAACATACCCCGCCATCAACAGGGTGTCCCCGGCCGCCCAGCCCCAGGATGACGAGTTCTTAACAGCGTTTGACCAGGAGGTTCTCGCCAGCATGGGACGCTTTACCAACAGACCGGGAGAGCTGTTCAGGATAGCTTCCCCAGCACTCCTATCCCTGGCCCTATGTCCAGCCACGCTGTACCTGTACATACCACTCGTCGGCATATTCTGGCCCACGGAAACGTACGCCACCCCACCGAACATTAACGAGGCTATCGCCTGTTTTCTGGCACCTGCTGGTTTGGTTTATGCCACCAGTTTTGGGTTCGCGTTCCAGCAGGCTCTGTACAAGCAGAGGGAGATTCTCCAGAAGGTGTCACATGAGCTGGGGCTCCTGGATCAGATAGCCACACTAACCACCAAGCTCAGTCTACCGTCACTCAACCATCGCATGCAGGTACGTCAAAGCTGAGGTTTTTATTTGTCAGTCACTTGAAGTTGTGGATCGCAACAGCGAGACACAACTTCAAGTGAGTGAAAATTTAAGTGGGCCAACAGTGGGTCCAATTCTAGTTACACTCACCACCGCCTACATTTACCACCAAGCTCAGTTTAGCGTCTCTCAAGCATCGCATGCGGGTACTTCAAGGCCGAGGCTCGGTTGTTGTTTTTAAATTTTGAGTCATTTATCGCGAGCAACAGCTTAAAATGACTGACAGTTAAATTTAATGTGATTTTTAGAACAATGCCAAAACAATTCACTTCGGAACCGCCCCTTACTTACATAAACGAAAGCTTTAGCATAATGATGGTTTGAGCTGGGCTGCATTATCAAATGTCGGTACGCTATTGAAATTAAAATCAGTTAAGCAAATTATTCGATAGTGGATATTTATATTTTTCAAAATGGTGATTTTGTTTTTGTCATTTGAAGTTGTAAATCGCGTTAGAGATTCTATCTTTAAATGAATGATATGTAGAAACAAACGATTCAGCAGAAAAATGAAAAAATCAACTCAATTAAATCTAAATATAAAAGTATTCAGATGTGATGTAAGCCTCCGTTTGATTTTGAATGCATGCACCGTTTCTTTTCGCAGATTTATCGAGCTGTGAAGTCTGAGTCTGTGTTTATGGTTTTACAAATAGTGAAAAGGCAGCCACATCATTTCAAGAACACATCACCAGAAAATGTCAAAGGTCAGATTATTAATAACACTGAAAACGTTTTGGTTCATAGCCCATAATATTATACATGCGGCATCTATCAGGGGTATGGGCTGCTCTCAGCACTAGGCAGCACATCAATTCTGAGCCTTTAGGCGAGGGCTTGTGTGGTGAACACATCACCTGAGAATGTCAAAGGTCAGATTATGACACTTTCACGCTAGATGCGACGGTTGCGCGGTATCAGAAAATAGTAAATGTATAACGGTATCAGCCCATATCACACTCTGAGCTGTTGGTTTCACTGTGCGACGTATATCGGTATCAGCCTATATCGCACTGTGTGCAATGGTTTTCACTATGTGACGTATATCGGTATCAGCCCATATCACACTCGGCTGTGGTTTTCACTATGAAACGTATATCGGTATTAGTCCATATCACATGCTGTGTAGCGTCTGTGCCTGTTGGATAGAATTTGCGACAGGCTGTGAGAAAATACAAACCTTGTTCACTTTTCCAATGAATAAGATGTTTGTCTAAAGCTTATTCATTGAATTTGAGCGGGTCATTTAAAATGTAAAAATCATACAAAATTCTTATAAATATTCACAGAAATATACGTAGTTTCACCAGAGCTATTATGAAGATGCTCCAGACAAGCCGGATATTGTTGAAAGCCTTAGTATTGTAATCTGAGCAGATGATTGGAATCGCTAGTATTAGCAACTAAGGGGTGGGGTGGATCGGTCTGAATAACCTGTATATGTAACTGAAAAAGTGCCTACGCGCAGACTTGTGAAAAGAGTGTATTCGACAGGAAATCATGGCTTACGTCATATGTATCAAAGGAGTAAATGAAGGAAGACACGTTTAGTTCACTAATCGCTGCAATGTTTTTATATAATAGAGACAAAAATGATTTATGCTCGAACGTGACCTGGGAACGGGAAACATCGTTTCCTGCCGAGGAGAAAGTAAATAAAAAATATCTTAACAATTAAAGTTAACTGTTAAAAGAAACTCATTTTTGGACAATTATGACTAAAACTAGGTGTTTGCCTGGTACAACACCAACTACAAAATGTTTTAAATGGCTAGGGCAGGTTTTTTTCTGTTTTGCTGTTCCTTGAATATATCTACAGCCACAGCCTTATAAGGGTGGAGAACTGACGTGTAATGACTTCGCGTAATTGAACGACGTATTTGTCTGCAGACAACAAAATACATCCGCTACATTATTGGAGGACAAAATCATTACAACCGATTTCAAGCAGGCAGGCTGTACACCCTTACAGCGCTGGAATTTATTTGTATAAACCAAGGAAACCGAAGGGTTTAAATGTCTAATTTAGCTTTTGCCGCTTTATTTGAATACCTATATGGTATGGGTCTGCAACCACTGGATTTTTGGATTTTTTCAGGGCGGGACCGTCTTTATACGTCAGAATCTGACGTCTGCAGACGTCAGATTGTGACATATAAAGACGGTCCCCGCCCTGAAAGGGCTAAGGTGCCGCGGCGTCTGTTGTTCTGTCCCACTGGCCACACGACGTTATTAAGACGTTGAATAAACATCAAGGACGTCTTAATAACGTCGCGTGACCAGTGGGATTGTTCTATTGAACACAATCAGCTCAATAGCGGTATCTTGGGGAACGACCTAGATTGACGTCATAGCGTCATGCTGCTAAATCCAGAAGAAACATCAGATTTTAAAACAATGTTGGTTTATTGTTTGGCCACCGTCTGCGACGCTGGCCTATCATTAAACCAACATCGGGTGATGTTTCATGGCTAGTATGATGTCTCTGTTGTTCTATTGAACACACTGTCAATTGGCTCAATAACGGTATCTTGGGGTGACGGGACGACCTAGATTGTAGGACATGATCATGTCATAGTGACCCGATTCTAAGTCCAGAAGAAACAACATATATATTTTTAGTTATTATTCAATCTGGCTACTAGAGCCTCCCAACAATAAGGAAACAGTTTTCTAACAATTTGAAACTGTTTGATAATTTTTTATGTTTTTGAATAATTTTCGAACATATTACATAATGTCATAAAAAAGTTTTTTGATTGTGTTTTAATGATTTTTTATGTCGAAAAGTGTTTTTTCTCGATATTTAAATTTCTATTCTGACGTTGAATATCGCAATGAAAGGTTTAACATGAGCTATGATGTATCTATTATGTACCTCATCGACATTTCCAGAAATGGCCTTCTTTGATATGATAAGTATAAGCTGGTAATGCTTTCCCGCAGAAGAGAGTTCGATTGATCTTCTAATGCCCCAGTCACACTGTCACGAATCCACTGGCTATTCAGTGAGAATGCTAGCAATATCGTCGCCTCAGAGCTAAATGATCCTATCTGCCACTCTAACGAGTGTCAGATAGGATCATTTAGCTCTGAGTCGACGATATGTGCAATACGGATGTGAATGCGAATGTTGGAGAATCAAATGTTTGTGGGGTGGATAATTTATTGAACAACGAACCAACTAGAATTAATACGCTTCAAAGCGACTTATGACGAAGAACCAAGTGGAACTGAGTATACCGAACTAGAACCAATACAATAAAGTACAGACCAATTATTAATTATCCGTGCAAAATGCAGACAGCAGTACCTGCTGTACTAGTCCGTATAAATGACAGACTGTGTGCGATACAGAATCTGTAATCATTGCCATTCGTAAAGTTGTGCCCCCAAAATCCGGTGCGCGGTTCGTCATTGCTTGATCAATTATTATTATATTATTCTATAATGACAGATTTACATCTCATTCGAATAATGCCTTTATGTGGGGATCTAAACCCCGGAATTTATCATTTAAAAAGGGCTACCCTCACATTTTTCATGAAATTGTTGGTCTCAGCGTAAACTGACCACCAGCATAGAAAACCACAGAGTTTGCTATGCTGTCCATCTCTGACGTTGAACCATGCTGTTCACGTCAAGCTCGGACTACTGCTGTGCCTTTGTGAGACACCATAATAGATTAAAAACAAACAACAGTAACTGCTTACTTCAAAAGTAAGCAGTTACTGTTGTTTGCAGGGCGGCGACATAGATTCAGAACAATGGCACGGTGAAATCTGTGATGTTTTGGTCGTGTAGATTCAGATCAATGTCGAACAATGTTTGAGTGCGTGACCTACATTCGCGGATTATGTAGACCGGATGTGACGTCAGTCATTACGGTGATTAGCACAGCCTGTCATCACGGCTTACCAATCTATAGACCGCCTTCACAGCAAACATGAGGCATCGACCCAGTGATGGTTTAATGTTGGGCCAGCGTCGTAGGCAATGGACCAACATGGAACCGGCATTGGATCGATGACTCGTGTTTGCTTCCCAACCACAGCCAACCAATCTATCGGACCTGGGCGGGGGCCCTAGGGTAATGGTTAGCGCCGCTGCCTTTCAAGCTAGAGTTCGGGGTTTCGTTTCCCAGTCTCGGCGGTTTGAAAGAAACAAAAATGTTTCTTCCCCATCCACTAGTGAGACTCAGTATTGTGAGGAGCCTCCATGTCCGAGAGGTATCGTGCTCGCCCTCAGACTTCCAGGGTTTGCATTTCGAATCCTGTGTCTGGAGGGCAGTGTCATCTCACTCATCTCACCATCCTCAGGAGTTTCTCCTGGCCTGGTTCGAACCTGGGCATGTCCCTTTAAAGAGACAACCCGGGACACATGCATTACTGACGAGGCAGTCGGACGCTCTACCAATGCGCCACCCCCCTCTCTTCCCAGCAGGAACGAGACGTTGAACCAACGTTTGCTTAATGTTGGCCTATCGTCTGCGACGCCGGCCCAACATCAAGCAAAAGTTGGATCAATGTCTCGTCCTCC
>OZ024908.1:92960726-93015726 GCA_964017125.1 Flabesymbios commensalis
CATCGTGTTTTCTGGGCACCCCACCTCCAGGGGGCGTATTACGTCTACAAGAAGGTTGATGGGGGGTGGGGGATCAAGCTGGGGTCAGAAGCTGACAGATTTTTAGTTTGTGAATTAGGAGCTGTTTTTATTTTTTATTTTCATTTTTTAAAGTATTATATATAATTTGTTTAAAAAAAACAGGTGTGTGTGTGTGGGGGGGGGGGGGGGGGTCGTCGTGGTCTAATTCACAACCCCCTTCTCCCTGAATACACCTGCCGCCCACGTTAAAGAAGGTAAGTCGTCGATAGAGCACTTATCTCTGCACGGCTCAATACAAACAAACACTGGAATTAATCCCCCGGTGTCTGAAATTTAGCAACCTCAGAATGAAACTTAGAGGGTGTCCTAACATACTTCTGGTTCGAGGAGGGGGGGGGGGGCATGGCACAATTGTACTCCCACCCTAAATACGGCCTTGTCGACCGCTGCCCCCGTTAGAAGGTGCGTTGTCGATGGAGCTCTGCACGGCTCAATAACAACAAACATTGACAGGAATAAATTCCCTGCTGTCTGAAATGTAGCAACCTCAGATTGAAACCCTTGAAAGCCTAGAGGATTTTCTAGCATCCTTATGACAATTATATCCTGCTATATCACAAAAATCATGACAAGGCACCTCACAATAATGAAAAATAAATAAAAATAATTATTACCGAAAATAGTCGATCCCCGCAATGAAAGAGTAGGCTACTGGAACTGTTCCAATAATAACGATATATTTTTTATTTGCGACCCACATAAATCATCTTCATCCACTACAAGACAAGAATTGCGATAGCAATTCGCGGTTTGTAGTGGATGAAGATGACAGTGGTTTACAGCGCGGGGATCTACTTTAGTCGTCAGATACAGACGTCAGATTCTGACGTCTAAAGTCGATTCTTGCACTGTAAGAAAACACATATTTGTAATGGTCGTAGACACATAACATATGTATTCAAATGAAGCGGAAATAGCTGACTAAGACATTTATGATGATTTCAAATTGAAAAAAAACTTTGGTCTCTATGGTTTTTACAAAATAATTCAGCGGTGTAAGGTTTAAACCATCAGTTGTTTTCTGTAGGATTTCTATGTTCAGCTTCTGATGAACCTCCATCTGATGAACCTCCCTTTTACCACTGCAAAAATGACTAACTGGAGAAGATGTGTCAATGGCACCATATGCAAATATTTGTAAATTCTTAGAAATAGATTTAGCAGTCTCTATCATGTATTAAGAAAGTACGCTGCCTTTTAAGAGGCACGATGCTTCCTAAAAAAAGAAGATTTTATTTCTAAAAAAAGTTTTACTTTTACAGTAAATAATATAGATTTCTATTTATTTTCCCCATTAGCAAAATAAACACGTTATGTAAATGAAGCTTTGTCAGTTGGTGCGATGAAATGAATCAATGAACTGGTCAGCAACAAGTATGAAAGCACTGCACTTAACAAAAGGCTAGACTTATCAACCTGTTTCCACAAGTGTTTCTCAGAAGCGTTTCTAAGGTATACATATTGACCGAGCATGGCGTTGATCCCATGCTGGTTTAATGTTGGGCCAGCGTCGCAGACGGTGGGCCAACATTAAAACAACAGTGAGTCAATATGTTGTGATTGCTGGGGTGGTAGGATAGCCCACCTGCCATTGTTTGTCTGCTTATCAACCCACGCATCTTCATGGAATTAACACTAAACAATGTAGAGCATGTCTTAGTCAAGGCAATTATGTAAAAATAGTGTTTTCGCTTATAATTCTACCATGAATAAATATATTTTATTATTAAATGGGGTAATGTAGAAACTATAAAATGTAGCAGTTGTGGATGATGGATGATGTGGAAATTATTTTGAAAAAAATTTCTCAAGATATAACGTATAGTTTGTCGTAATATCTTTACACACTTATCGCCAATATTATAAAATTGAATAAATAATGACAGATATGTCAATGTTGATTCAGTTAACACTTTTAGTGAAGGGACGTCTTTATACGTTAGAATCTGACGTCTATAGACGTCAGATTCTGACGTATAAAGACCGTCCCCATATTGGAAGATTATTACAATTATAATGGACATATACGCATAACATAGGTATTCAAATGAATGAGAAAGAGCTAACTAAGGCATTTATGATGATTATAAATTGACACAAAACTTGTTTATACAAACTAATTTCAGCGCTAAAAGGGTTAAGGGTATATAGGCTGGCTGTTATTTTTACTGCTATCGGCGATGTATGATGTGGCAAGGTCATTAATTATTTTTAGATATTTTGCTTCATCCCAACACATAAAACGATGTTGTTTCAATGTTGGCCCACAGTCTACGGCGGTGGCCCAATATTAAAACAACCATAATGCGACGCCTTTTTTTCAAGTTAATTGCCTGTCTGACAGTTTATCACACTATATCATACATGTTCGACCACAGACGACATATCATCTATGAGTAGGGATATTATTAAACCATTAGTTTCCACGTAACTGCAATAAAAATGTTGTATTATTGAATATGTTTACAGCAAGGTCGACCTTACAGGACTTGATAAATTGGCCCACGTACAGCTGTCGACACGCAACAAATGATAGAATGTAATTTCACGTTATATAGTTATTTGTCGTAATTCTCGTAATTTCATCCACTTGCGAATGAGTAAAATTACCGAAAATAAATTATACACAATCTGAATCAAAACATTTGCCAATATATAATACTAATTTCTCATTTAAATTTTCTTATTTTAAGTACAAATAATAATGTTTAAAACGAATATAGACCTATGATTCAACATGCTACCTGAGATAATTCCAGTCAACAAACACATCGAAATGTTGTTGTGTTTGCTGGGTATTCGTGTCCATCCCTATCAATCAGACAATGCTCTATTTACGCAGAGATGGTGGTCTATCTATAAGCGATAAGCGCTGCTCTCCAGCGCAATTGTATTCTGCAAGTCATTCCATCAGACACCATTTGTCTCAATTATACATATATGCATATTTATTAGGGTACTGTAGATTTATATGGCCATAAAACTATACCAGGTATAGTGAGATGAGCGTATAATGACATATTGCTTTGTGTATAACCATCATTCATAATGGGCATTCAATTAATCTCAATGTCATAGTCACAGTGTTTATATCCAATTAAGTCATTTTTGTATTATTATATCAACAGGATGGTCAGCAAGATACAGATATATGTTTATCTTAGTGCTGATATCTCGGCTCATTTACCTTGTTAACTATTTGTACAATATATTTGTCATATACGTTATGTTTTAAATGAAAAAAAAGTATCTGAGTCTGAGTGCGTGGTATGGTCTACCAGGCGACATCAGACCAAAGAATTATACGCAAACAATAACTTGCAAACAATATCTACTGGTAAATTATGTTGTTATCGATGATTCGGCATCACAGTTATCATGGTTACGTGGCAATTAAGATTCCATGGGATTATGGTCCATGTGCATTGTAAGGAGGCTTTGACCAAATAATGAGGTTTTTTGCTGCTTTAGCGTCATAGACGGTCGACCAACTGTAGCCATTTTAGCGCTAAGCACTTCTATAATAAGTAAAGGTCACTTTAAATATGTAACTTTGCGTTGCATGCTTTTCGCTAATTACTCACGCAATTTTCATCCGATTGTCATGAAATTTGGCAAGCATTATTTTCTAGTCTTACGGCAACCTCCCTGGAAATTTCGTGAAAAAATATTATGTAGGTTAAAAGTTAGACCATTTGACATGTAGTATTTTTGAATTATGACGCTCCTCTATAAACCCATTAATCTCATTCAGCTTTAATCTCGAAATTCTACTACATGTCAAATGGTCTTTTGAAATACTGACTCAAATCTCAGGAAATTTTCTTGGTAGGCGCCGGAATAGTTGCAAAAAGTGCTTGCAAAATTTCATGTAAATTGATCAAGAATTGAGTGAGAAATCGGCGAAAAACACCCAACGCTGGTGGAAGCTGACTGCAACTATAGTCGTTTTTACTCTTACAGACTAGTGTTTAGCGCTAAAATGGCTACGCTCAGGATTGGTAAACCGGTTTAAGGGCCTTAATATTAATATTAATATCTCTCAAAGACACAATATCTTAACGGAATAATGGCCAGCGTTGTGCCAACGTTGAGACGGAGGAGATATTTCTCTGAAACCTCTCTACAACAAGCGGGGCGGGGGCCCTAGGGTAGTGGTTAGCACCGCTGCCTTTCACGCCAGAGTCCGGGGTTCGGCTCCCGGTCTCGGCGGTTAGTAAGAAACAAAAAATGTTTCTTCCCCATCCACGTGTGAAAGTCAGTATTGTGGGGAGCCTCCGTGACCGAGAGGTAGCGTGCTCGGCCTCAGACCGCCAGGGTTCGAATTTCGAATTCTGTGTCTGGAGGACAGTGTCATCTCAATCATCTCACCATCCTCAGGAGGTTCTCCTGGCCCAGTTTAGCCTATATGTGCACAAAGGTGGCCTAAAGCCCGATTCATTCCATTTTCTACAACAAGCGAGGTCTGATCTTCGCTTGTTGTTGCTATTCGGTCTTGGTTTTTAAATAATTATGTGCATGTCACGGGCTAGATGTGGATACCCCTATTATTAGCGTTATTATTGTTATAGTCAGGGGCGACATGTGTGAAGGGCTCATTAATTATTATCATATATTTCATTTCATGGGTTGATTGTGAATACAGCCCTGAGCTGTCGTGCAAAGGCAAATAGAGGTAGCCACTTAGTTGTAAAGTAAGCAGTTATTGCTGTTTGTCTTTGAGCTGTAGGATTATCTTCTGCCATCGAGTACTGGCATACTGACCGCGAGCTAAGACAAACAGCAGTAACTGCTTACTTGATAAGCATGGACTATTCAAATTATTTGGACTATTCAAGTGCCTGACAATGTGTTTTGACTGCTTTAAACAGCAGTAACTGCTTATTGTACAAGTGAGCAGTTACTGCTGTTTTTCTTTGCGCCGCAGTGTTTGTGTCGTGCAATCTATCCCACTATATGATCAGATCTATTTTGTATAAGTTGCTATACATGACCTCATACAGAGTGGGGCGAGTAGATGATTACTAAAACATTACTTTCCGTTTAACTGCAATGACCGCAGTACTCAGTCATGCAAAAGACAAACAGCAGTAACTGCTCACTTGTAAAGTAAGCAGTTACTGCTGTTTGTCTTTGCTCTTAACATGTAGGTATTAGGTCAGTCAAGGGCCTTTGAATTTAGCATGTGCACACATCCTGTCAGACAATGTACGGGATCCTCATGGTCAACTTAATGAATCTTACAATAGCCACTTTTCTGGGAACTGAGGACAAAGACCAGAAGTATAGAGGCCTAGTGGCTGATCACATGTTTATCATACTTGTTTAATTTCCACAAAGTTATGCAATGAAATGCAAAATATGAAAACAAAACAAATCCGTACGAAATACATCAGCTACTGCAGCTTGAAGGTACACTACAAA
This sequence comes from Flabesymbios commensalis, assembly GCA_964017125.1. Classification (NCBI taxonomy): domain Eukaryota; kingdom Metazoa; phylum Annelida; class Polychaeta; order Terebellida; family Flabelligeridae; genus Flabesymbios; species Flabesymbios commensalis. The sequence continues at coordinate 92,966,232 of OZ024908.1, forward strand.
ATAAGCTACAAGTCTTTATCGGTTCCGATTAAGAAACATTATTTGGCTTTTGTAAAAATTAAACGACGCACGAAACAATACAGAATTCACGTGGTAGGTTGGGAGAATTCACGTGGTAGAATGGGAGAATTCACGTGGTAGGTTGGGAGAATTCACGTGTTAGGTTGGGAGAATTCACGTGGTCGGTTGAGAGACCCTAAAAAAGATTGGAAATTCCGTAGTACTGATAAGTGTATTTTTCAATGTAACATCGGAAGTTTTTTTTATTTTTGTGATAACTGTAAGATATGTTATGTCTAAGAACACTGAATGAAATTCATTTTTTCGACCACATTTATGTGAAGGATATACCGGCCCCTTGGAGTTAGAGGGTACTAAACTGCCACTTTAGAAAGTGGCAGTTTAGCACCCTCTAACTCCAAGGGGACGATACCATGCTATTTTTAACCTTTAGGGGCGTGAACCCACTACAAACGTCAGAATAAAGTCAGGAAGAATAAAACATTTTTAATGGCCGTAGGCTTATGACATAGGTATTCAAATGAAGCAGAACGAGATAACTCAGATTCATGAGTTACCGGTGACTAAGATTTAAATTAAAAAGAACCCTTTGGTCTCTTGGTTTAAATAAACATATTTCAGTGTTGTAAGGTTAAAGGTGATCTATCACCTCTTATATAGTATGAAAGATCTTGTGACAAATAAATCAAAGTTGACACAAGATGGGGCACAAGTATTTCCTTATATGGGGTGATTGGCTATCATGTGACCCTCTGAAAGGGTCACATGATAGCCAATCACCCCATATATGGGGTGATTGGCTATCATGTGACCCTCAGTGAGGGTTACATGATAGCCAATCACCCCATATAAGGAAATACTTGTGCCCCATCTTGTGATTGGCTATCATGTGACCCACCGAAAGGGTCACATGATAGCCAATCACCCCATATATGGGGTGATTGGCTATCATGTGACCCTCAGTGAGGGTTACATGATAGCCAATCACCCCATATAAGGACATAATTATTCATACCATATAAGGGGTGATAGATCACCTTTAAGATAGAACCTTGCTTTGCTTAACCTCTTAATCGCCGGTGCCGCATATATTCGGGTTTTTATTTTTTATTAGCACATTAAGTACCACCTTTTAAACATGTTAAAGATAAAATGTGACATTAATCAGCAAGATTTGAAAACAGTTAACCTCCATTTTGTCAAATCTGAATATTTTTCACTCACTTGAAGTTGTGAATCGCGTCAGCGAGACACAACTTCAAGTGGGTGAAAATTCATGTTGAATAATTTGGCGGTTAAAGGTCATCAGTCATCAGTCGCTTTCTACGAATCTTGTGTGGTAGATACTGGACAAACTCATTTTTAGACCTTTTTCTCATCTCGTGAAAGTACCTGACAATTTTGTATTAAATTGAAGGGAATGTATAAGTAAAAAATAATGCTTGGGTTTTGAAATTGTTAAATGGTAGGCCTACGCAAAGAATATTTTTCATTGAATAAAAACAACATTTTTTTGTCAGATATTTCAATATCCGGGTTTGCCTGGCACTGCCCTCATTGTCAAGCCACGTTGCATAACAGCCGATTCACTGCACATGTTCAAATGATCATTTATGTTTACTTATATAACCCGGCCTAGCGTTGCATGTCGCGCATATAATAGGGGTTGAATAATTCATTAAAGTCAAGAATTATATACCCCGGCTGCGATTGTTGGTGCAAATTATATGTGTGAAATGAAATGAATCGGGCTTTAGGCCACCTTTGTGCACATATAGGCTAAACTGGGGCCAGGAGAACCTCCTGAGGGTGGTGAGATGATTGAGATGACACTGTTCTCCAGACACAGGATTCGAAATTCGAGCCCTGGCGGTCTGAGGCCGAGCACGCTACCTCTCGGTCACGGAGGCTCCCCACAATACTGACTTTCACACGTGGATGGGGAAGAAACAATTTTTGTTTCTTTGAAACCGCCGAGACCGGGAACCGAACCCCGAACTCTGGCGTGAAAGGCAGCGGTGCTAACCACTACCCTAGGGCCCCCGCCCATTATATGTGTGTACGGTTTGGCCTAGGCCTAAATAATTCATTCACACCTAAAACCATAAACCCACCTTGTCAAGCCAAAACTAGACCCCCACGCAAAGCGCATTTTAGCGTGCCACAGACGACCTGGGCGGGGGCCCTAGGGTAGTGGTTAGCACTGCTGCCTTTCACGCCCAGAGTTCGGGGTTCGGTTCCCGGTCTCGGCGGTTTGAAAAGAAAAAAAAAATTGTTTCTTCCCCATCCACGTGTGAACGTCAGTATTGTGGGGAGCCTCCGTGACCGAGAGGTAGCGTGCTCGGCCTCAGACCGCCAGCGCGCGAATTTCGAATCCTGTGTCCGGAGCACTGTGTTAGCCAGCGACCCGTGCACCCGTCTTTTGGACGGGTGTAAAAGTCAAAATGACGGGCACAAATTGTCAAAATTACACTATAAAGGAGGAAGTGCACGGGCAGTTATGCCAAAATTGAGAAAAAACACGGGCACTTGTCTAATCCTAGCTAAGACATCGGTTCTAAGGACAGTGTCATCTCAATCATCTCACCATCTTCAGGAGGTTCTCCTGGCCCAGTTTAGCCTACATGTGCACAAAGGTGGCCTAAAGCCCGATTCATTTCATTTTTGCCGCAGACCACTTTATACCTGAAGATGCATACCTGTCTATTATAATAGGGGTCAACCAGCAAGCATACGATGTTGAATCAATATTGGCTTAATGTTGTCCAACTGTCTACGACGCTGGACCAACAATAAACCAGCATTGCCTCAACATCTCAACATTTGCTGAGTATTGATTTTATGTCAAGAATCATTCATAGCCACATATAATATGCTAATATGCGTTTTTATGGAAGCATCCATAGTCATGTACGAAAATCATACTGCCCTGCTGCCTTCATATGCGCACGTGACAACAGCATAGGCTCCCTAAACCCAAGGCGTCCACCCAATATTGGTTTGAAGTTTGCCCAGCGTCGTGGACGTTGGGCCTGTTTTAAAAGTTGACTTCCGATGTAACAGATCTCAGTAATTTTCATTCACTTTAACGCGTGATCTTGAAAGCTGTCAGTGGGTGTCTGGTAACACCACACACCTTGCTCGGTGCCTCACCGTGTCCTCCCCCCTTAAAACTTTTCTGCACTTTGTCCTTCAATCCTTCAGAGCGGGGACCCCGATGCAGTGGTTAAAGCTGATCGCTTTGAAAGTCAGAGATCGCGGGTTCAAACCCCGCTCTGGCATTCAAGTTTATTAGCCGATCAAATCATTGATATTGGGCATAATATGTGTGTTTGAACATTTTAAAGATTTGCAAATATTTGGTGTCAAATTAAACGAATATAAGTAATTTACCCCCACTTGAAGTTGTGGGTCTCGGTAGCGAGACTTTAAATCAGATAAATTAGCGAGGAAAAAGTTAACAATCCCTTTACTTTAGCATGGGGGTGGGGGCCCTAGGGTAGTGGTTAGCACCGCTGCCTTTCACGTCAGGGTTCGGGGTTCGGTTCCCGGTCTCGGCGGTTTGAAAGAAACACAAATGTTTCTTCCCCATCCACGTGTGAAAGTCAGTATTGTGGGGAGCCTCCGTGACCGAGAGGTAGCGTGCTCGGCCTCAGACCGCCAAGGCTCGAATTTCGAATCCTGTGTCTGGAGGACAGTGTCATCTCATTCATCTCACCATCCTCAGGAGGTTCTCCTGGCCCAGTTTAGCCTATATGTGCACAAAGGTGGCCTAAAGCCCGATTCATTTTATTTTATTTACTTTAGCATGTTCTTTATATTTCCAGTCGCCATTTGGTTGGTCATTGACATTTTGTTTCTTTATATTTCCAGTTGTCCAGCAAACACAAAACATCTGTATAGCAGCGTTTCCGACCCAACATCTTTGACGTTGGTCCAACATTGTACAAATGTTATACAAATGTTTTATGTTTACTGGGTGCCATTTGACATCTTGCTTTTTTATATTTCCAGATGACATTTGGTCAGTCATTGGCATTTTGCGTTGTATCTGTACAGGAAAATAATAATTTTCACCCATTTAAAATTGTGGGTCGCAGTAGCGAGACACAATTTGTTTTTTTTTAATGTATTTCCAGTTGCAATTTGGTCGGTCATTGATATCTTGCTTTTACATTTCCATTTGCCATTTGGTCGGTCATTGATATCTTGCGTCACATCAGTACAGGGAAAGAGTAAGTTTCATTCACTTGAAGTTGTGGGTCGCGGTAGCGAGACACAACTTCAAGTGGGTGAAAATTTAAATAACATAACTTAGCATGATGAAATTTAACAATATCTTTTTTTCATCATTTTCTTTTATATATTCCCAGTCGCCATTTGGTCGATCACTGACATCTTGCTTTTATATTTCCAGTTGCTATTTGGTCGGTGATTGACATCTTGTTTTTTATATTTCCAGTCGCTATTTGGTCGATCACTGACATCTTGCTTTTATATTTCCAGTTGCTATTTGGTCGGTGATTGACATCTTGTTTTTTATATTTCCAGTCGCTATTTGGTCGATCACTGACATCTTGCTTTTATATTTCCAGTTGCTATTTGGTCGGTGATTGACATCTTACGTCACATCAGTACAGGAAAAGAGAAGACCTTTGACATAGACCGGATACTGGCTGACCGGATCATATCACATATTCTACAGCTAAACAGCGTCTGCTCTGACAGTATGGGGGTACTGCACTCCAGGATTCATCCACTCAAGTAAGTGCCCTCTAATATTATAATATATTTGACAATGAATTTTCCCATGCGACCAATCATAATTTGTTTTACAGATATGAGTTTGTTTCTGGTAGCTAGCCAAATGACAAGCTGTATTACATTGCATTGCAAGCAGGTGGTAGAGATGTCAATAATTACATGTAATATTTCTGAGCTAATGCCACATGGACTAATCTGGACACACGGGAAAACACAAAATTAATTGCAAAAGATACACACACTGTTAATGTGAAAATCAGTAAATCAATGAGCATGTGTTATATGTGGGCATTTTTTAGAAATTATCTGATTACTCTTCGTTCTTTGGTACCTTGCTGAGTCTATAAAAACACCCCTGTCAACTAACCAATTACAACCTATCTTACATGGTATGCACTTATTTTATCTGACCAATGAGCGTGTGTGTTACAGGTGGGCGTTTTTAGAGAGCCTGGGGTTCTTCTCGTTCTTCGGAATCCTCCTGATTCAGGCCGAGTCGTACAGGGTGGAGCTGATCATGTGTGTCATCACCGTGTTCTCTATCTCACTGCTGTGCTATGTCGTCTCGGATTTAGACTCACCCTTCAGCGGATTCTTCCGCATAGACGTCAGTGCTTTGCCGGACGTGGTGTTCCGGGTGCGGGAGATGTATTACTCCGCCCGTGACGGTCATAACATACTGGCAGACTACCCAGAGAGGGCCGATAAATCTGTGTGATATCATATGATATTACAACGCTGACATATAGTATGGACTATGGAGATCATAGGGTTTTTTTTCAATTTGAAATCATTATAAATGTCTTAGTTAGCTCTTTCCGGTTCATTTGAATACCTATCTTATGGGTCCAACGCCATTGTAAATATTTTAATACGTTCAGTGCGGGAACCGTCTTTAGACGTCAGAATCTGATGTCTATCGACGTCATATTCTGACGTCTATAGAAGGTCCCCGCGCTGAACAGGGTAAACCTGATGTCGACTCCAGTAGCAAATCGGTGTTTTTATCACCACATGTATGACCAGTTATTAAAGTGAAATGTGCCTTTAACCTTGAAACACTGTTACACGTCAGACGTGACGTATAAAGACGGTCCCCACATTGGAGAAAATAAAATATTTATAAGGGCTGTGGACCCATAACATGGGTATTCAAAGAACTAACTAGCGGAAAGAGCTAACTGAGATTTAAGATGTATTCAAATTGAAATGTTTTACAAAAAGCTTTGTTTTTTTTCGATATAAAAGAAACTAAACTTTTTTTACATTTATAATCTCTAGAAAATAAGCTATAGCCTACCCTTGTCATGCTAGGCCCATCTTCAGCCAATGCTGCTGAATTGTTTAATTTATATTTTTATCAATTGAAAGCTGTAATTGCTAACACAAAATGACAAACATATATGTTTATTTATAGACATTGAATTGTTCGACAAAACGTCATATTTGTATTTAGGTTCAGTGACATTATATGCGTTTGAAACTTGATTGTGTCAATATTAGTTTAATGTTGGGCCAGCCTAGCACACGGTGAGCCAACATTAAACCAAACATTACGCAAAGGTTAATTCGTGATACATGTTCAGTGAATGGAATAATTCTAATTGTATATTGGTCTATTTTTAAAAACATATATTTTTTTTTTGTCATTAGATAGATGAAAATTGCATTAAAATAAATGAAAAACAAAACAATTCAGCAGTACAAGAGTTTATTATACACATGTGAAACAAAATCCTGTGCTATTCAAAATGTACATTTTTATTTTTTCAATTATTTCAAGCTGAAATTACTGCTATGCCGCAATTTGCAGCTTCATTCGAAATGACAAATAATGAGTACAGTTGCGCCGGGGTATTAAAATAAAATAAAAATTATATTTGTTTATAACGATATATAATATATAACATATGCTATGACATATTTCTTGTATCTTGAACAGTTACTTCGTGGTATTAAAATGAAATAACTTTATATTTGTTTATGACCATATATAAACAATCTATTACATACTATGTTATGTGATATGTGACAATGAATGTACTTACTCGGTAACTGTGATAAATATATTGGTTCCATAATAAATGTATTAAACGGAAAAAAATGCGATTTTTTTTTGTAATATTAGGAATACAATTTATTGCCTGGGCGAGCACAAATAGTCAGCTGTGAATGATATGCGACTTAGCGTCCAACTATGCTATAGCCCTCAAACCGCTCAAAACTCACTCACTCACTCACTCACTCACTCACTCACTCACTCACTCACTCACTCACTCACTCACTCACTCACTCACTCACTCACTCACTCACTCACTCACTCACTCACTCACTCACTCACTCACTCACTCACTCACTCACTCACTCACTCACTCACTCACTCACTCACTCACTCACTCACTCACTCACTCACTCACTCACTCACTCACTCACTCACTCACTCACTCACTCACTCACTCACTCACTCACTCACTCACTCACTCACTCACTCACTCACTCACTCACTCACTCACTCACTCACTCACTCACTCACTCACTCACTCACTCACTCACCCACCCACCCACCCACTCATTCATTCATTCATTCATTCATTCATTCATTCATTCATTCATTCATTCATTCATTCATTCATTCATTCATTCATAAAATGTGACATAAAACTAAAATCCACTTAATTTTGCATTTTGAGAGTTATTTGATCTCCATGTCAGTGTGCTTAGTGTCAATAAACATAACCCTTTCAAACACATTACAATTATTCTCTGTAGCACGGAGAAATCATTACAAGTAAGACTTGTCTTCTCACGTGCATCGACAGCTTCACCCTTTAAAGGTGATCTATCACCCCTTATATGGTATGAATAATTATGTCCTTATATGGGGTGATTGGCTATCATGTGACCCTCCGGGAGGGTCACATGATAGATCAATCACCTCATATATGGGGGTGATTGGCTATCATGTGACCATCTGAGAGGGTCACATGATAGCCAATCACCCCATATAAGGTAACACTTGTGCCCCATCTTGTGGCAACTTTGATTTATTTCTCACAAATTTATTCATACTATATAAGGGGTGATAGATCACCTTTAAACTCTCGTAAGACATCGTTTGTTACCCTTGAAAACTGACTTATTTTTAAATTGCCTTTTACTATATATTGCAATTTCCCTTAATTTGCCCCCCCCCCCCCTCTCGAAGAGTCTTAATCCACTACAAGTCTAGAATTGCGACAGCAATTCGCGACTTGCAGTGGATTAAGATGACAATGGTAAATTCGTGATTAGGACGTCTGCATCGACCAATGAAAGACGTCTATTTGCACGGATATCATGTTCAATACTAACGTCCAAATTACATCCGAGACAGCACAATACACAGGAACCCCAAAAATCATTTAAAAAACTTCCGTAAACATTGATAGCGTGTTTTTAATGCGATTATTTTTCTGGTCGAATTATAGTATTTGCTCCTTCAGCATAGCATATTGAATGAATGGGACTTAAGCAGTGCTGGTCCTAGACAGTTCTGATATATAAGTAGCCATTAACAACAACCAGCTGAATTTGGTTACTAGAAATAGGCTTTGGCTATTTATTTCGCCACAAAACACTCCCACAATGGTTGTAATGAAATTTTTGCAATGTTAAAATAAAAAAAGTCTTGTTGCAACAATACTTTTTGGCCAACTTTTTGTTTGTCACCAGTGAATGATTATGTTGCAAACACTTTATAAAAAATACAGATTGGGCAATAATTTAAATACAACGCATGAGATATTAGGTCTAAATATATTGAGTGGAATAAATATATGAAGGAATTGAAATATTTTTTCTAAATATTTTATGGCGAAAAGGCCATAAGCAAATATGCGAACATTTTTAAGAAATTGCAAAAAAATCTAAATGTAAATGTTTTGTGATATGCAGACAAAATATTTTGACTACTTATTTTAAAGTTTGGCTACTTTCCTTAACATCTGGCTACTTTGAATCACTTGGCGCTAGAATGAGCACTGCTTTGGGCCACTTTTGAGCACATATATGTTGGACTTGCCCGCAAAAATCTCTTCTTTTCGGGATTGAGAAAATATGGTATGCTTCACAGCAACTGATCTTTCAAACATGTATCAGAATATTGTTTCGTGATTAATTCATTTTTGCATGACTAAAAACATTGTTCCGTTTAGAAAAAAACTTTGTTGTATAATCAAAAAAACATTGTCCCATAACAAAAGCCATTGTGCCTGTATACAATGCATCGTTCTATGAATGAAGAACAATGTTCTATGACTAAAAACATTGTTTAATTTACAAAATAGTAGTTACATGACCAAATAACATTCTTCTATGACTAAGTAAGCAAATTTCTGCATATCTAAAAACATTGTTCCGTGAATAAAAAAACATTGTTTCATTACTAAAAAACATTGCGGCATGACAAAAAAACATTGTTCCATGACTTTTTTTTGCATGTCCGCTCGGACCACATGCGCGCGCATCACCCAGGTTTTGTCTATATCAGTACTACCAATGTTGTTTTAATGTTGGGCCAGCGTCGCAGACGATGGCCCAACATTAAAACAACATTGGATCAAAGTCTGATCAGGTCTTCAGAGCAATACTGCTCTTAGTACTACGCTCACAGTCAAGAGGCAGTAACTTTGCAACCATAATGAGTTACTGACTGCTGGCTTTGCACAGCCGAGTATGCCAACGTCTCATAGACAGCCCCCACACCGCACTTCCCATGTCCGCTTTTAGTCATGTCGCAATCAGGTGCGGATCCAGAGGGGGGCGCAGGGGGCGCACGCCCACCCCTTTTTGCCCCAATTTCTTTAAAAAGTCCCCTAAATTGGCCAAAAAAGTCTTGGGAGCGAGCCCCCGAACCCACTGCGCCCCCTCCTTTTTCAAATCCTAGATCCGCCCCTGGCAATGTTTTTAGTCACGCAACAATATTTGCTTATTTAGTCATAAAAGAATGTTATTTAGTCATGTGACTACTATTTTTTTTTAAATCACAACATTAAAACAACATTGGCTCAACATATGGTATTTGCTGGGGAGAGCAGTATTGATCCAACCTTTGTTCTGACGGTCCAATTTTTGCTGACGTAGGCATTTGGTCGTGGTCGATGACCCGTGACTTAGCAAGCTCTTAGTAAATAATACCATTTCTTAGCGGTGTGTTCTCTAGTGACAGTCAAAGGGCAAAAACGGCCCACTGTTGTTTGGTTATTCAGAACAGTATTGATGCCACAGTCAGAATGGCTACTCAGAGCGGAAGAGCTCAACTCTTAACCCTTTAAGCCCTCACGATGCATTAAAGCATCATTTTGTATCTCTGAAAAAATACTTAATTTCCTTCAACTAGTGGTTTTGGAGCGACAATTTCCGTGGAACTGTTTTGAAAATAACACTATCTTTTTTCATTTGCCACCCACTTTAAGTCATCTTCATTCACTACAAGTCGAGAATTGCGACAGCAATTCGCGGCTTGTAGTGGATGAAGATGACAATGGTGAATTCAGGCCTGAAAGGGTTTTAAGGCGCTGATTTTTTAACCAAAGGGTTCTTCCGATTTGAAATCATTATAAATGTCCTATTTAGCTCTTTCCGCTCATTTGAATACCTATGGTCTACGGCCATTATATATTTTGTTACTCTCTCAGTGCGGTGATCGACTTTAGACGTCAGAATCTGACGTCTCAAACCTCAGATTCTGATGTCTAAGGTCGATCCACGAGCTGTAATGGCTAAAGCCTTTACATGCTGTATATTTATGCTGTATTTGATTTATCGTTGACAATATTTTGCCCTGAAGCAAAGTTGATGGATTATGCGAGAAGAAAATCTCAAGAAACAATCCCCTCGGAATTTCTCTGCAAATTATTTTCTGACGAGTAATGGAAAACAACAGTAACAACTTACTTAACCCTTTAAGCCCCCACGATGCAATAAAGCATCATTTTATATCCCTGAAAACAGACTTAATTTTCCTAAAACTGAGCGTTTTACACTGAAAATTTCCACGAACTTGTTTAATAATACGTGGTAATTTTCTTTAATTTTTAAACCACATCAAGTCATCTTCATCCACTACAAGTCGAGAATTGCGGCAGCAATTCGCGGATTGTAGTGGATGAAGATGATTATGGTAAATTCAGGATTGAAAGGGTTAATGCAGTTAATGCCGCTTGCCTTTGTATTTCATACAGCTGTTATATGACTTTTAATTTAATCAAAATGAGATTTGACCAATATTATTTCAAATCCCTGGACTATTGATATTAAAGTGTGTCTCTTATTTTTACTGAAAATTATTAGAGCAACCATTTGCGTGTAAATTATAGGTGTTTTGTGAAGCCACGTAGGCCTACACTATTATTTTAATCAAAATCATAACACGAGAGTTTATTTCAATTGCTCTCAATGTTTAAAAAAAATGTTTCTCTCATTTATATTTATTACCATTATTTCACGAAAAATATTATTTGGAGGAACATTTCTTGACTCTGACTACACTGCAAGATTGGGGTAGGTCAATTCTCTCTGTCTTCCCTACTGACAAATGAAAAATACATGTAGTACATTAGCTCGATCGGGCCTTCGAAGACAAATAAATGAATATAAAATGAATGGGGTTTAAGGCTTTGTGCACATATAGGTTAAACTGGAGGCTCCCCACAATATCGAATCTTTACAAGTGAGCAGGGAAAAAACATTTTGTTTCTCTGTGAAACTTGAATGCCAGAGCGGGGTTCGAACTCGCGATCTCAGACCTTCCAAGCAGGCAGCTTTAACCACCAGGGCCCCCGCCCCCTTCGAAAACAATTTAGGACTAAAGTAACCAAGTGAACTACACGTATTCACAAACATGTTTTATTCCGATAGAAATTACTATAAACATAAATTGTTTCTAACCATTATCTTGTTTTATGTCAGCCAGCATTTTTCAATTGATTTCAAGTGACAGTGCATTTACTTTTAATCGATCCCCGCACTGAGCGAAATAAAATATTTATAATGACCGTAGATGCGTAGACCCATAACATAGGTATTCAAATGAATCGGAAAGAGCTAACTAAGACATTTATGATGATTTTTAATTAAAAATAACCCTTTGGTTTTCATAATTTATACAATATTATTTCAGCGTTGTAAGGTTTAATCAGAAGAGATGAAATATAAAATGTTGACGATATCCAAACGAGTGAGATGTGGGAAAATACAGCACTCGTTTAATGAATAAGGTGTGAGCCTTTAGGCGAACACCTTATTCATTAAACATGTGCTGTATTTGCACATATCGCACGAAAAATGAACAACGTTTGTATTTTCTCACACGATCAAGTCACACATATACTAGACTACCATACATTGTGCTTAATCTGCATCTAGAGTGCGATATGGGCTGATACCGATATACGTCTCATAGTGAAAACCACAGCACAGATCGTGATAATGCTTTTTACATAGCCCTGAAGCGCTCAGTTTTCTTCTGTATGGCAGTAATAACAATTTCAGCAATCTGTAATAGCACAGTGGGGACTGATGGAAGGAAAAACGTGGCGCTGTCTGGACTGTCCATGATTTCACTATTGTTGAAGACTGTTTCATCCTAATTGACATTGGTTCATTTGGTGCATTATCCTGAGAGATATGCATCATACTGCACTCAGCGACTCTCCCAGTCACTCCGTGAGCAGTGCGGCATGCATATAAACTCAGCAAGCATAGACGTTTTCCAAAATTATTGTTGGTTTGATGTTGGCTGGGCTTTGGGTCTAATGCTTCACTCTAAACAATATAGATTCTTTAGAAGGAACCCTACAGTACTATTACCATGCAACCCCAGGGTTCTCCTGGGGTTGCAAGATAATAGTACTATAGGGTTATTTATAAAGAACCTATATTGTTTAGAGTGTTGCATCCAGTCATACTGTCATGGCACTGCCGCACTTGGCCAGACTCGGCAAAGAACGGATCCATAGGATCGTAGACGGTGGCCCAACATTGACACACAAATGAGTGAATGTCTCGTGTTTGCAAATTTGGCCAGATTTAGCTATGGACGTATCCACATGATTTAATACGGTAGGATAACGAATACGAGCAATGACGAGCAATGACGGACACCAACGGACGCCGTTCGTTCCTTGCCCGTCGGGTTTATCCGTCCAAGTAAATGAAATCAAATGAATCGGGTTTTAGGCCACTTTTGTGGACATATAGGCTAAATTGGGCCAGGAGAACCTCCTGAGGATGGTGAGATGAGTGAGATGACACTGTCCTCCAGACACAGGATTCGAAATTCAAACCCCGGAAGTCTGAGGCCAATCACGCTACCTCTCGGTCACGGAGGCTTCCCACAGTACTGCGTTTTACGAGCGGATGGGGAAGAAACATTTTTGTTTCTTTCAAACCGCCTAAACAAGGAAGCGAGCCCCGAACCCGTGAAAGGCAGCGGTGCTAACCTCGTGTATGACATCCAGATGTGGCACGACAACTATGGTTGGTGTATCTATGTGTCTTCAATTCCAAGCTATCTGGAAGTTGTTGCAGTGATATCCTACATTTACGAAAGCTATTATCCTATATTTATGAAATATGTTATGCTATATTTCAGATATTATCATAGATTGAAGATTTAAAACACTATGTAATTGCACTCAAAAACATAATGATGCAAGTAAAGTATGATTCCAGCTTTCGACCGATATCGGACATTCAACTAACCACCGACTTTCGACATAACCTTTTCACTACCATACATGACGGAAATTTCCGTCGTCATTCGTCAATGAACGTAACCATAAAATGACACAAATTTTCGTCAAATATATACTACATTTATGTATTTTTCGTCATTTGAAGCTGGAAATTGCGTTAGCAATTCCAGCTTCAAATGACGAAAAATAGAACTCCCACACCAGTATATCTGGATCCTGGCATGCACTCCGGCCTGGAAGTCAAAGGGTTAATGCCGACATCTGACCTTCGATTAACAACCTTCGGTTTGTGACCTTAGACTTACCATGGTCCTTGAGGGTGATTCAACAATAAAATAACAGTGGAACGATGACTTATTCGGTCTGGCAGTGGCTCCAAACTCTGTTGTAGTCCCGGCCAGGTCGGATGTTTGTCAAATAAATTGTGCATAATTATACAGTTCTCTAAACTGTTCAAAAGTATGGAGTGTACAGTGCTGTCTATGGTAGTTTGCTATGCAAAGCACCCTTGAAAGCATCACATAAGAGCAGGACTTCGCGCTACCTGCTGTCGTAATTTTGCCATGATTGTGCAGGAAGCGACGTAAAGCAATATTCACTGACTCTGATCATTAGAGAATAATGTGTTAGACCTCAAAGAGCTAAATTAGATAACTTAAATTTTCACCCAATTGAAGTTGTGTCGCGCTACCGCAATCGACAACTTCAAGTGGGTGAAAATTACTGATAATTAATACGTTTTTTTATCTGTATTATATTTTGCACCAGTGTATTTTATGACCCAATGTTTTTTTTATTGTTTTCCAAAATAACTGACTGTTTGTTTTCATATAATAAAATCAATACAGTGCACATATGGGAAATAGTATAAATATGTCGTAATAAATAAATAAATAAATATTTGTTTTACCTGAGACCAAACATTTGCAAATCTGGGTGATTAAACACACATTTCATTTTCAATATTTTTGAATAACAGTGTTTTTAATCAGCTAAAAAACGTGGTGTTGGTTGGACTGTCGTGCTGGCTGGATTCCATACTCCTCCTCAATAGGCTGTGTGTGCCGGAGCTATCAGTTATGCACATGAGAGTGCATGTTATGGACTGAGAGCCATTTCCACGAAAATAATTGAGCTTCAAACGGCCACAGATAATTTATTTACAACAAAATAGCATATCACCAATTGATCTGCTGCTAAAGTATAATTGTGAGCTCATCTTTTCGGATGGCAATGATCACAGACTCTCTGTATGGCGAAGGCATACACTGTCTGTAATTAAGGAGACCAACGCCCCCCGCTCATCACGATCAAAGAGGTGATCACAGGCCAGTAAACACAAAACATTTGTATAACATTTATACAATGCTGGACCAGCGTCGAAGACGTTGGGCCAACGTTGTATAAATGTTATACAAATGTTTTGTGTTTGCTGGGAAGCGTGTTCTTGTGGTCATCCAGTAAACACGTTGGGCCAGCGTTGTAGACGGTGGGCCAACGTTGACCCAGCATTGGAATAATGTGCGTGTGCGTCGGAGGAGTAATTAGAAGAAAGTAGATAATGGTAGACATATTTTTCTTCCCAGTAAACACAAAACATTTGTATACCATTTGTACAATGTTGGACAGACGTTGGGCCGACGTTGTACAATTGTTATACAAATGTTTTGTGTTTGCTGGGTTAGTATTACTTCTAAATATATCGTCAGGCTTATTAGAACTACGACCCCAGCCTTCAATAATTGCGTGAGCCAATGTTTTATCAATGTTGGGCCAGCGCCCAAGATGATGGCCACAATTGAGGCACACTGAGCGAAGTTGATGTACTGTAGATCTGGTGATTGCCGCGTGTTTAGATTTTCGCGAATTAGTGATTTTGGGACTTTACACGAAGTCTGGAATTCGCGAATTATCAATTTCGATGATAGGTAGCGCTATTATAATAATAATTTCGCGAGATGCTTAAATTCGCGAATTTGTCCTCCTCGCGAAATTCGCGACAATTAAAACTTCGCGAAAATTACCAGATCTACAGTGTATAGATCTTGACCATGAAAACAGGCATACTGGCCGTTAATTATGACTAATGACTCCGTGATTACACACAGTACCTGCGTGACCATTGTCACTGTCACCGTGTCTACATCAACCCTTGTCTTGCTGGATACATTTATTTGATTTTTCACCAACTTAAAGTTGTGTCTCGCTACCGCGACCCACAACTTTAAGTGGTTGAAAACAACTCATCTGTTTAATTTGAGACCAAAAATTTACAAATTTTGATATTTAATCACACATTGTATTCCCAATTACAGTGGTTTAAGCCTTACAGTGCGAGATCGACTGTAGTCGTCAGAATCTGACATCTGTAGACGTCAGATTCTGACTACTAAAGTCGACCCCCGCACTGTAATAGTAAACATATTACTAATGGCCGTAGACCCCTAACATAGGTATTCAAAAGAATCAGAAAGAGCTAACTAAGACAGTTATGATAATATCGAATTGAACAAAACCCTTTGTTCTTCACGTTTTTTTTACTGAAATAATGCAGCGCTTTAAGGGTTTAGCTTTCGTTTCATTCCCAATAACAGTGTTTTAATCTGCTAGTAAGACCGATTAAAACGACTATTGTCGTGATTAGCAGGCAAAGGTTCACAGTGAGATTACACTATGGCTTCACACCCTCCCCACTGACCACCCATATTTTACGTCATAATCCACAAAATTCGGACGTTTTAACCCTTAACCCTTGGCCTGCTGGAACCGTATATATGCGGTTTTAGGCATGTTTTAGGTCGAGAAAGGTAATAATAAATTTGACAAAAGAGTTCTGGTAGATGATTAGTTAGTCCAATAATTCAATATTGGTGATGTCTATTTTTGTTTAAATATATGACCATTTTAAATAAAATTAGAATAGACGCGGCAAGCAAAGTACTAAAGGAAATTTATCAAGATTTTTAACTAAAGATTGTACAAATATGAGTTGACATCACCTGTGGTACGACTTGACATCTATTAGTGGTACGAGTTGACATGGGTACAAGTTGATATAGGTACGAGTTGACATGGGTACGAGCTGACAACTATTGTATTATTGTGAAGTACTATCATCTTAAACTTGCTTTGTTGGGTACGAGTTGGCATCTAATGATGGCACGATTTGACATCACCTGTGGTACGAGTTGACATGGGTACGAGTTGACAGCTGTTGTGAAGTAAGGGTTTTCAACTCGTACCATCATCTTAAACTTGTCTTGCTGGGTATGAGGTGACATCTAATGGTGGTACGAGTTGACATCACTTCTGGTACGAGTTCACATCTATCAGTGGTACGAGTTGACATGGGTACGAAATGACATAGGTACGAAAAGATATGGGTACGAGTTGAGATGGATACGAGTTGACCGGTATTTGCAAAATCTAGTGAGCGTATACACCTTTCTCAATAACAACACGCCACACAGTGAGCCAAATGAAATGAATCGGGCTTTAGGCCACCTTTGTGCACATATAGGCTAAACTGGGCCAGGAGAACCTCCTGGGGATGGTGAGATGATTGAGATGACACTGTCCTCCAGACACAGGATTCGAAATTCGAGCCCTGGCGGTCTGAGGCCGAGCACGCTACCTCTCGGTCACGGAGGCTCCCCACAATACTGACTTTCACACGTGGATGGGGAAGAAACATTTTTGTTTCTTTCAGACCGCCGAGACCGGGAACCGAACCCCGGACTCTGGCGTGAAAGGCAGCGGTGCTAACCACTACCCTAGGGCCCCCGCCCCACAGTGAGCCACGCCGAACTGTTTTAATCAGACAAACTGTTCACGCGCAAACTCGTTCAAGCAGTCTATTAGAACTAATCTATTTAAAAATGGGGGTATCTTTGTCAGAGCCTTAATTGACATCAGGGTGGAGATTAATCTGCTAGGACTGTAATCACCTATATATAAATGTTAAGAGCTTTAAAGTTACTGACATAAATGAATAAATGAAGGGGCGTGGCGCCTGACTGCCTTGCGAGTCATGCATACGTCTCGGGCTCGAACCCCGCTGATCCTGAGTGGGTTTTTAGAGAAATATCCTTGTTTTTCCTTCTCAATGTGACTAGGCGATCACGTTAATGGCGGCCTCATCGAGCTTACGTGTATCTGATGAATAAATGAATGAATGAAAGAATGAATATATAGATGAATGAATGAAAGAATGAATAAATGAATTAATGTATAAATGAATGAATGAATGAATAAATAAATGAATGAATGCTGAATGAATGAATGAATGAATGAATGAATGAATGAATGAATGAATGAATGAATGAATGAATGAATGAATGAATGAATGAATGAATGAATGAATTAAAGAATGAATGGGGATGTAGGTCAATTTTGTGCCTTTGTGCCTACAAACTATAAAATTAATAATATATTAATATGTGTTTTCAGAAAACGAAACATGTTTCCTCATTTGAAAGGGTAAATTGCGCTTGAAATTATACATCAAATGACAAAAAATAATAGGTGAATTGAGAACGACAAGAGTTAAGATTATCTGAATTATGATAGACATTTTTCATGTTTAAAACTCTTTTCGCGATCGATAAAGACGGTATAATTGAGATCAGCACATTGGAAAGAAGCACAACTGATTTGTGCGATGTCACACGTAACAAACACGTGACGTAGAGCCAATGCTGGTTAGATATTGGCCCATCATCTACAACACTGGCCCAACATCTAGCCAGCATTGCGTCAACGTCTCGTGTTTGCCGGGCGTGTGACACTGTAACAGTGGGACTACTATGATGCATCAATAAGATGGCATCGATTACCCAGCGTGTCATAGTGGGACTGCAATAATGCACCAATAAGATGGCATCGATTACCCAGCGTGAGTCGGTGTCCACTGGTTCTGGTTTAATGTTGGGCTAGCGTCTGCGACGCTGGCTCAACATTAAACCAGGACTGGGTAATATTATCTTATATTTGCTGGTATTAATGTGTCCAATGAAAGTTGGGCGGGGGCCCTAGGGTAGTGGTTTGCACCGCTGCCTTTCACGCTAGAGTTCGGGGTTCGGTTCCCGGTCTCGGCGGTTTGAAAGAAACAAAAATGTCTCTTCCCCATTCCCGTGTAAAACTCAGTATTGTGGGGAGCCTCCGTGACCGAGAGGTAGCGTGCTCGGCCTTAGACCGCCAGGGCTCGAGAACAGTGTCATCTCATTCATCTCACCACCTTCAGGAGATTCTCCCGGCCCAGTTTAGCCTATATGTGCACAAAGGTGGCCTAAAGCCCGACTCATTTCATTTCATTTCATTTCCAATGAAAGTTGCATGTTGGACAGTCAATGACAGGCCTATAGCAAGACATGGGTGGATCCAAAGGGGGAGGCTGTCCAAATTATGTATAATAATTATATGTGCGGACATGATGGACAAACATCAGAACTCGTCTCATTTTAATCTTCACTTTTTTGTATTTTAACTCTTTTGCTGCTGAATTGTTTGGTTCAATTTTTCATTCATTTGAAGCTGGAATTGCTGACGCAAATTCCAGCTTCAAATGACGAAAAATGTGTCTATTTATAAAAAATCTGAAAAAAAAATTCTTTGTGGATATTTTATTGATTTCTGATTTTGGGACTTTTCAAGAAGTTTAGAACTCGCGAATTTTTATTTTTCTTTAGTAGCGCTATGATAACAATAATTTTCGCGAGATTCTTGAATTCGCGAATTTGTCCTCCTCGCGAAATTCGCGAAAATTAAAACCTCGTGAATATTACAAGATCCACAGAATATACGGTTCCGGGAGTACACGGGTTAACCCTTGTCTTGCTAGGGTCTTATACGCCCACGTTTTCAAGCAAGTTTAACGCTGAAATATTTGTGTATAAACCATCGAGACAAAAGGGTTATATTGAAATCAATATGAAATCATCATAAATGACTTAGTTAGCTTATTCCGCTTCATTTGAACACCTACGTTATGCATGGGTCTTCGGCCATTATACATATTTTAGCCTACTCTTTCATATAAATATTTGAATTCTTTCAGTGCGGGGATAGACCTTAGATGTCAGATTCTGCCATTCACAAACGTCAGATTCTGACTTCTAAAGTCTATCCACGCACAGCACGGGTTAAAACGAAATAAAATGTCATTAAACTCGATAAATAGCTTGTTTAAGTAAATTAATCAAATAATTTAATCACATAAATATATATTTGTTGCCTTCATTATAAGCTGGAAATTTCGTTAGAAATTCCTGGTTATAATGAATGAAAAATAGAAACACGCAATTCAGCAAATTATCCTTCTCAATGTGACTAGGTGATCACTTTAATGGCGGCTTCGTCGAGTTAAGGTTGAGACCTCTGGGTTGAGACTGGTGTATCAAAGTTAATTTCGCGCAGGGACCGTCTTTATACGTCAGAATCTGACGTCTGTAGATGTCAGATTCTGACGTATATAAAGACGATCCACTCACTGAAGCATCATTTTGCATATCTGAAGACTTAATTTTCTACACATAGGGATTTCAGAATTTACATTTTCTTAGAACTTTTTAATAATAGCAATATCTTATTTTCATTTACCACCCACTTCAAGTCTTCTTCATCCACTGCAAGTTTGCCATTCCCGCCTTGTAGTGTATGAAGTTTGAAAGGGTTAAGGTTGAAACTGGTGTATCGACGTTATTGTCGCGACATCAGCAGCACCACCGGTAACCCTTTCAGTGTTGAGACCGTCTTTAGACGTCAGAATCTGCCGTCTGTAGACGTCAGATTCTGACGTCTAAACACGCAGTGGAAGAATTAAACTATTTATAATATAATGCTCATAGACACATTACATAGAAACTCAAATAAACCGGAAAGAGCTGACTTAGACATTAATGATGAATTCAAATTGAAAAAACCCTTTACGTCTCAATGGTTTATACAAAATAATTCAGCATTTTAACGCTTTAACCGCCAAATTATTTATTTAGAATTTTCATTCACTTGACGTTGTGTCTCGCTGACGCGATCCACAACTTTCAAGTGAGTGAAAATTATTCAGATTTGACAAAAATAAAGGTCAACTCTTTTCAAATCTTGCTGATTAATGTCACATTTTATCATTACCATTTTTAAAATGTGGTAATAAAAAAAAATGAAAAACCGAATATATTCGGGACCGGTGGTCAAAGGGCTAAGAGATAATCCAGAAGGCAGTCATGGACCTGTATCCGTGAGCATGCTCCTCTTACACCGACAAACCTTATATAGATTATTCCCACACATACTCCGGTCCGATTCATTCTTAAGCAATATTTGCATCTCATTAATTATTCACGGGATGTCATGTGATCGGTGTAGAGTTAACCTCGTTTATGGCACACAGCATGTGTCTAAAATCACATGGACGTTATAAGAACTAGGGGAAGCCAAAGCTCGGTTATGTAACTTTTTAAGTGCCACAATAATCATAGTCCATAGTCCATGATAACAGACTCTGTAAAGCATAAGCGGACGAATACGAATACGAATCAATTTATTTGTTAGGCCATTGGCCCGTACAAAACTATACAGATCAGTAATACAATATAAAGTGTACATAATAATGCTAGATATTTACAACAACTGTTCCACTTATATAATCATTTCTTCTTTTCAAAACATAACATATAAAAAGACTTAATTTGTGTATCATCAGCGGTTCATTGCGAATCTGTAATAGTTGTCATCTGAAAACTACCATCGCGCAATCGACCGATTGAGCAATACATAAAGGCGTCATTGTTTGAATAATGATGTATATACTATTTTTAGTATCTTGTATCAATAACATATATACATTTGGTGGGGGCGATGCCGTGAGGTGGAGATTTAAAGCGGCACAATCAGGCTAAAATCATCAAAAAATCTGTAATTTTATTTTGGCTTCTTAATCTGACCATATGATGTAAACATCTCGATAGACTAGAACTGCAAAAGTTTTTTAATTTTTGTGCTGCGCATTTACCAGTTAGGCTAGATATAGAGACGAAATTCCCGTATTTCTTATTTTGGACATGCACACGTGCATGTCCAAAATAAGAAGAAATACGGGAATTTCGTCTCTATATCTCTATATATAAGAAGGAAAAATAAAATTACCGATTTTTTGATAAATTGATCCTGATTGTGCCGCTTTAGCTTCCTGTCTTCCCAGATTAATGTATCATTTCAGCCATTAAAGCGCTACATTTTTAAGTTAAAAGCTTCGCCCACCTAAAATTGTGT
This sequence comes from Flabesymbios commensalis, assembly GCA_964017125.1. NCBI lineage: Eukaryota > Metazoa > Annelida > Polychaeta > Terebellida > Flabelligeridae > Flabesymbios > Flabesymbios commensalis. The sequence continues at coordinate 92,988,020 of OZ024908.1, forward strand.
CTCGCTACCGGTATTTATTTATGAACAAACATTTGCAAACTTCGACACATTTCGTTCCCAATGACTGTCAATAACTGATACTATTGAATTAATAAAATGGATTAAGCACGACAAACTCCCTGTCATATGGTCTGGTGTAGACATCTGCTATTCCACCGATATGCACCTATCCCAGATTTACCTGGGCCTGGCCATCACAAAACTCCATCATCCATGTCCGATGTGAACGCACAACCTCCCGATGAGCTGTCACTAGAATATGGCGGTCGGTAGATACATAGAGATACATCAACCGTACTGAATAATTTTCTAATTTATTGAAGGTTACTCTTCATAGAAAGTTTGGACCTGAGGAATAATCTCCTTCCATCTCTCCCAGTCTGGCAAAAAATAAATAAATAAAAACTTAGCAAGGAAAATAAGGTACAAGTGCAATACGTCATGTTGATGCGATTTGAACTGTATAATCCAGTAGTTTGCTGATTCAAAGCCATTTAATAGTCCCTGGGATACCATGATTTAATTTTTAATTAAGGGTAATGTTTATTTTGTACTATATCTTGGGGCGTAATAAAATGATGGTCTTTAGTTGTACAGCCGGTTTTTCTAACTTTCCAGAGGGAAAAACACCATATACCGCCTGAGGTAAGGGGTTGCACTAAACACCGCTTAATGCACTCTTCGAATCTCCCTTCTGTAATAACAGTGATGTAGGTCGGATCCATTATTTTGAAAAGTAGGGTGGGGTAAAAAGTAGGGTAAAGGGGGTACGATTGAAAAAATAACCACTTAGCTATCAAATAATCCTAATATATAGAGGCTACGTAGTTCAAATTTGTTTGATATAATATGTTAATGAAGGCTTTTAATTATGACAATATAACATATATGCCTGTCTGCCTGTGCATATCCCTTCACCCTAACCCTTGTCCTGCTGAATTATTGCTTTTATTTTTCATTCATTTGAAGCTGGGAATTGCTAACGCAATTTCCAGCTTCAAATGACGAAAAAAATATCTTTATATGAAAAATAAAAGAATGTCAAAATTAATTATTTGATTAATTGAACATCTTCACAAACTATTTTATCAATTTCAGTAGCGTTTTATTTGGTTTGAAACTAGCTTCAACCCGTGTGTTTATATGGTCACACAGGTGAAGGGACAAGAGCTAAGTTAGGAGCTGAAGCTGCAACGCGAATTTTACAAAAACAGTGTCCTTTTTTTACGTCCCGCTAAAGACGTTAAGATTGATCGAAATGTAACTTACCCTCACTTCCATTAGAAAAATTAAGACGAGCTAATGGGAATGGGAGAAAGCTAAGATCAGATCAACCAGAAGAGTTTTATTCGGACGCACTCCGTACAAATTCAGATTTTAGACACCGCCTAAAAAGACTCGCTAACAGTCAAAAAAATTCTTGTAAAATATTGGTCCAGTTTCCAGTTTCAGTGATATGTTTTCAACCCACTGTTTTATCTGCGTTATTTATGCAGCTCCATCACTGGCGTATGTTTATTCGACAGGGGAACCTGGTGAATCTTGTTCTCAATGCGACTCATCACACCACACCACATCACACCACACTTACCTTAACCCTTTACCCTTAAAGCGCTGAATATTTTGCATAAACAATAGACTCCAAATGGTTTTATTCAATTCGATTTCATCATAATTGTCTTAATTAGCTCTTTCTGATTCATTTGAATACTTATGTTATGGGTCTACGATCATATAAATATGTTTACTCTTACATTTCGATGATAGGCTTTAGACGTCAGAATCTGACGTCCACGGACGTCAGATTCTGACGTCTAAAGTCTATCCCCGCGCTATAAGGGTTAGTGATGGTTTTATATGTTTACCACGGTATGCTGGAAGGCATGGTGATGTCAGATTCTGATGTCTAAAGTCTATCCCCGCACTGAAAAATTTAAAAAAAAACATAAAGGTCGTAGACCCATAACATATAGGTATTCAAATGAAACGGAAAGAGCTAACTAAGACATTTATGATGATTTCAAATTGAAAAAAACATTTGTTGTCCATTGTTAATATAAAACTATTTCAGTGCTTTAAGGATTACCACAGAAGGCAGTGGAACACTAAATATGTACATCTCTTCCGACCACAACCACTGCTGAGTTGAAAAAATAAAATAAATTAAAAACGACAAACTCCCTGTCATATATCGTCTGGTATAGACCTCAATCTGACATTCCACCGACATGCACCTATCCCAAGGTTAACATAAGGTGCTCGCCTAAAGGTGTGAGCCTTTAGGAAAATACAGCACATGTCCAATGAATAGGGTGTGAGCCTTTAAGCGAGGACCTTATTCATTGGACATGTGCTGTATTTTACCATATCGCACGAAAAATGAACAGCTTTTGTATTTTCTCACACGATCAAGTCTAAAATAATATAGCTGCCATATATTGCAGTTCAACTACAGCTAGAGTGCGATAAGGGCTGATACCGATATACGTTTCATAGTGAAAATTACTGCATGTTGGCCAATTGAAAACACCTTTGTTGTCCATGGCTAATACAAAAATATCTCAGTGCTTCAAGGATTAACACAAAAGGCAGTCAAACACTGAATATGTACCCTCCCCCGACCCCCACCGCTGCTGCTGGTGAAATGAAAAATGAAATGAATATACTTCTAACTCGCCTAAATCCTCGGCGTCACGAGCTCAGAGGCGCTGCAGATCCGAATGGAGTTGATTTTCATCGTCCATTTATCGTTTCATTTCGTGGATCGAACGATGCTGTTCTAGACATGCTCTGGTTAAATATACAGACATATAAAAATGCTGCAGAACCGACACTCAACAAACAGTCATCCATCCATAAACGTCAACTAGCCAGCAAACACAACACATCTACCCACTATTTGACCAATGTTGGGCCAGCGTCGTAGACGGTGGGCCAGCACTGGTCAGATATTGGGTAGATGTGTTGTGTTTGCTGGGATAGCCTTACCGTCAAATGTATGAAAATACAGCAGCGATGACAGTTTTTCTCTAATGATGCTGAAATGACGGTCACATTAGTCCTGGAGATTAGTCGAATTTATTTGTGTAGACGTGCCAAAACCTTCGAACCTATTGGCACTTCTACATCAATAAATTCGACTTATCTCCCGTACTAAGTGGACCTGCTGTCATGACAAGGAAATACAAGGTTTGGGATATATCCTAATAAAAACGAAATGGCGACTCAGATAATCGTGTTTGATGGGAAACGTGACTGACTGACTGACTGACTGACTGAATGTAACAAGGTACCCAATAGACAGGGTACATTTCGTCCCTATAATGGCACAATGCCGACCACCGTCCCAACCTTGGCCTTCCCAATGGATAGTTTGAAACAGTGACACAGCTGATCACCAATGGGACTGGGCTACACGAGACATTAATGCTAGCCCAATGTTGGCTCACCGCCTTCGACGTTGTCCCAACATTGGGCCAACATGGTATTTAACCACTCGTGATTGATTGAGTGTCCATATACCCAGCAAAACACATAGCATTTGTATAACATTTGCACAATGTTGGACCTACGTCGAAGACGTTGGGCCGTCGTTGTACAAATGCTATACAAATGTTTTGTGTTTGCTGGGTAAATGTCCACCCAGGAAACTGCTCTCATTCATCCAATGTTGGCGCAACGTTGCGTCAGTTAATTTTTTGTATCCTAGCAAACACGAGATTTTGAACCAACGTTGGCGTATTGTTGGCCCATCGTCTGCGACGCTGGCCCATCAATAAATCAACATTGTTTCAATGTACCGTGTTTGTTGGGATGTCTACGTATGTCACTGTGGGCGTGGCCTAACTGGGCGTTTCCCACGGACTGGTGATTGACAGGTGACCCTGTACGATCCATATGAGATCGGAGTTATGAAGCAAAGCTTGAATGTAAGCCGTGGAAATCCCACACCAGACGTGGCTACATACTTTGTTACCACCTGGGGGCAGATAGACGCGTCAGATTCAGAAGGAGGCTTCTGTTTCCGTCGACGTAGGAAGGATGACGTACGCTGGTCATCCAGGAGCGGAGCGTGACGGCCGCCACAGCTAGAGAACGGGAAATACTGAATATAGATTAGTGACAGAAGGACAGTGTAACTGTTGGAACTATTTTATGAGGGACGATGTGATCAGGTATTAAGGTATAGACCCGACCCTGAAATAACACTGAATATGATATGCAAACGTTGTTCATTTGAGTGCGATATGGAAAAATACAGCACATGTCCAATGAATAGGGTGTGAGCCTTTAAGCGAGGACCTTGTTCATTGGACATGTGCTGTATTTTACCATATCGCACGAAAAATGAGCAACTTTTGTATTTTCTCACACGATCAAGTCTAAAATAATATAGCTGCCATATATTGCAGTTCAACTACAGCTAGGGTGCGATAAGGGCTGATACCGATATACGTTTCATAGTGAAAATTACTGCACAGAGTGTGAGATATTGAGGTACAACACCAGCGAGCACAACACGTATGAAACAATGCTGACGATTGGCCAACATTAAATCAGCATTGGTTCAACATCTATTGATTGTTGGGACAAGAGTGTTCTGATTATTGTCATAACCGTCAAACAAGCTGGAGAAATACCACTAAACATAGAAGGGGAGACCAGGATATATACTTTGGCAACAATTGCGTTGCAGGCAACGTCATCAGGACAAAATACACAGGCACGGTCTATACGTTATGACAACGTATCTATGTGTGGTACCACCACCTACTTATTGACAGAGCGAGACGACGACAATTTACATAATCCAGTACAACGTGTTTTTTATATTTATAATATTATATTTTTCATTCATTTCACGAACAATTTGGTATTTTCTGCCACAAATCATTTGATTAAACTAATTCAATTAGCTTGTATCAGAACAAGGGTCAGCACTTCAGCCTGAGGTCCTTTAAAAAAAAAACCTACAGCATAACCAAGATTCGACAATTGACATACACACTGGATCCGTTGTTGACAGCGATGACTGGTGTGCCTACAGACCTGGCTACCACCTGGTGGCAGACAGCCGCGTCAGATCCTGAGGAAGGTTTCTGTTCCCGTCAGCTGTCTCCCTGGGACAGGCCAAGTCATCTGGAGATACTGCTGCCACCAGCTGCTATACTCATAGTGGCATTCACTGGTAAGTAGTGAGTGTGTGTTTTATTGACCCTTTAACCGCCGGTGTCGCATATATTCGGGTTTTAATTTTTTATTAGCACATTAAGTACCACCTTTTGAACATGTTAAAGATAAAATGTGACACCAATCACCAATATTTGAAAACAGTTGACCTCCATTTTGTCAAATCTGAAGAATTTTCACTCACTTGAAGTTGTGGATCGCGTCAGCGGGACAAAACCTCAAGTGGGTGAAAATTCAGATTGAATAATTTGGCGGTTAAAGGGTTAAATTAAGCCGTTACTGTTGTTTGCATTTTAAATAAAGCAGTTACTGCTTTCAAGGTTACTTTATCAAGGTTACTTTTCTTTGTTTTTGAAAAAAATAACAATATCTGCTTACTTTTCAAAGAGACACTGCTGTTCGCATTTTTTTTCAAGCAGGAAGCTGTTGCTGTATTTTTCCATTTAACCCCTAGAACACTATCGTAATATATGATCAGCTGCTGAAAGTAAAACATGTTTTAACCTTTTAAACCCTCACGATGCATCAAAGCATCATTTTGCAACTCTGAAAAATGACTTAACTTCCTACACCTAGGGGTTTCAGAACGACAATTTTCATAGAGCTCTTATAATAAAAACTATATATCTTTTACAAGTGCCACCCATTTCAAGTCATCTTCATCCACTACAAGTCGAGAATTGCGACAGCAATTCGCGGCTTGTAGTGGACGAAGATGACAATGGTAAATTCAGGCTTGAAATGGTTAAATCGGAAACCATTGACATCTTTCTCAATCTGTCATTTAAAGGTGTATCTCGCCACTTTAAATGACAGAAAGCATTAAGCTCGGAGCTCCAGGAGTTAAAAAAGTAAGCAACTGCATTTTTAATCCTTTTAGCGCGGGGAACGACTTTAGACGTCCGAATATGACGTTTACAGTCAGTTCCCGCACTGAAGTGTGCGGATGTAATGGATGTAGACCCATAACATAAAGAGGAAATTGTTAAAGGGACTGGCCCTTAAAGGGACTGGCCCAGGCTAAAATCATAAAAAAATCGGTGATTTTATTTTGGCTTCTTAATATGACCATATGATGTAAACATGCCCATAGACTAGATCTGCAAAAGTTTTGAATTTTTGTCCTGCGCATTCACCAGTTAGACTAAATATAGCGACGAAATTCCCGTGTTTCTTATTTTTGACATGGTTGTCAATAATTGAAATCAGCAATTTCGTCTCTATATCTAGTCCATCTGGTGAAGCGCAGCACAAAATTTTAAAAACTTTTCCAGTTCTAGTCTATGAACATGGTTACATCATATGGTCATATTAAGAAGCCAAAATAAAATCACCGATTTTTTTATGATTTTAGCCTGGGCCAGTCCCTTTAACTAAGACATTTGTGATGTTTTTAAATTGAAAAAAAATATTTATAATCCTGATGATGGCTGTAGACCCATAACATAGGTACTCAAATGAAGCGGAAATAGCTAACTAAGGTATTTATGATGATATCTAATTGAAAACAATACCTTATTATCCATTGTTTTGAAAGAAAAAACGTTCAGCGCTTTAAGGGATAAGGGGTAATTTTGAATCCGTCAATTATCCACCGATTTTCATGAAATTTTGTAAAAAATCTTAATATCCCTGAAAATTTCGTAAAATTATATTCAGTATTTCAAAAGTTAGACCATTTGACATGTAGTTAATTAAATTATGACGTCCCTCTTTAAACCCATTAAACTTATTCTTGAATTTTATTAAATTTCAAATGGTCCAACTTTTGCAATATTTAATATATTTTACCGACGTTAGGATATGACTTGAAAATTGTCTGTGCTAAATTTCAAGGAAATCGGTTCATAATTGACTGAGAAATCGACGAAAAACATGCGCTACAGAATTACTAAAATGAATGTAGCCCAGGGTATAGTCCTACTTTCTTTCTTCAAGATACTGTTTTTGACTCTACAAAATCAAACAGCATTTTAAAAAAAATATATGTTTCTACAGGCCCTACTCTTTGCCTTTTTAAGTAGGCTAGTCATTATAAGCACTATTTGTCCTTGCTTGTCACTGTGGAGGTCATATCGATCCATCTACATTGAAGGACATATCATAATCCTAATCACCGGAAGTCACACGACAATGCAAATGGCGGCGCTGGCCTATCATTATCCCCCTCACTGACCACGTGATTAGGCCGGCACGGATCGGCTGATGCCATGCTGTGTGATTCTGTACTGCCATGGTAAAAAACAGTAGCTGCTTACATTTCAAGCATGCAATTACCGCCTTTTGCGTTTTCAATATGAAAAATGCAAACACCAGTAACTGCTTACTTTACAAGCAAACAGTTACAGCTTTTTGCCCTTGCACGGTAGAGTGCGTCCAGCAAACACGACACATCGACCTAATGTTGGATCAATCATGGCCCACCCTCTACGACGTCGGCCCAATATTGGAACAACATTGAGTCGATGTGTCAGTTACTGTTGTTTGCCATTACACGGTAGAGTGCGACACATCGACCCAATGTTGGACCAATGTTGGACCAACGTCTACGACGGCGGCCCAACATTGGTCCAGCATTGGGTGGATGTGTCTTGTTTGCTGGTTTGTCAATAATGTATTGAGTACCATCAGCCTGCAATGAATAATCAGTCAATCAGAGGACTCTGTCATTTCAGACATCTACTGATTCTACTAATCGCCTGTCCTGGTTTTTCTATGGTCTACAAAATAATACATTGTTCTGGGCAGACAAGCTGAATGATAACCCCTTCAATGCTGGCTCCTAAAACACAACGTTATAATTAAAAATAGCAGGCGAATTATAAATAAAAAATGGGAGAATGAAGAACTTTAAAGTTCTTGGGTGAATTGATGGATGAATTAATAAACATAAAGATGATATGACGAGCAGACGGATAGATGAATAAAAAACATACTAAAAAAAGGGACAACAAACAAACAAACAAACAAACAAACAAACAAACAAACAAACAAACAAACAAACAAACAAACAAACAAACAAACAAACAAACAAACAAACAAACAAACAAACAAACAACCAAACAAACAAACAAACAAACAAACAAACAAACAAACAAACAAACAAACAAACAAACAAACAAACAAACAAACAAATATACATGAGTGTTCATCGCATTGTGATTTCTTGACCTTTCACCATCTCGTAATGGACGATCAGCTCACCAATCTCCAGGATTGATTACCCCTCGTGATGATGAGCTGATCGCATGTTAAAGGCTAATCGCCCATTTAATACGAGGCGTTGACCCAATGTTGTTTTAACGTTGGGCCAGCGTCATAGACGGTGGACCACCAATAAAACCACATTAAGTTAATATCTTATGTTTGTTAGGTTGATTATACAATTAGCGTCTGTCACAGACCATAATAAGTGACTGATGAACGCTCTTGATGAACTTATCTTTCTCCTACTTGTTAGGAATAATGGGAATTTATTAGTATTATGTCCCAGTAAAGCATTGTTGTGGGTAACTCTTACAGCGCTGAGGTATGTTTCTATATAAACCAAGAGAACAAAGGCTTTCTTCAATTTGAAATCATCATCAATGTCTCCGTTAGCTCTTCCCGCTTCATTTGAATACCTGTGTTATGGGTCTATGGCCCTTATGAATATTTTACTCATCCAGTGCGGGGATCGACTTTTGACGTCAGAATCTGACTTCTATGGACGTCAGATTCTGACGTCAAAAGTCGATCTCCGCACTGAAAGGGTCAAATGATGATGGTTCTGATTTCCAGAATGACGAGGCTTCCATTACTTTAGTATTCGCGTGTGCTGTATTTTTCAACTGGTCTCATTATAGAAAAACATCCATCGATTTCTTTGATGTGTTTAATAACATGGGACCTAGATAATTCGCATCTCTTCTGTGGGTATTTTGTTCTGAGGTATATAGGAGTAAACAACATCATTTATCCCGTACTCACAATGGGAGGTTAATGATTACGTAATCAGGTAAAAGAGGGGTTAGAACACACATAATCACAATGACTGCACAGGCTGACTGAGAAAGAACCATTTTACCTCTTTATCTCAATATATACTTTGTTGTAACATTAGCTTTCATCACCCAGTTAAATGACTGTACAAATAACTATTGTCCTGCTATGTCCGTATATTAACGATTATAAAATGTCGTAATCTGAATAAAAAAAAGCAAATTTTTTCTATAATTTGTGGTTGATCAAATAATTCCATTTTGGACATGCATGTAAAGTCTGTTCATATAAAAAAATATTTAAAGCTGTATTTTGAGGTATATAAGACTAAACAACATCATTTATTCCGTACTCACAATGGGAAGTTAATAATTACGTAATCAGGTAAAAGAGGGTTCAGATTACTCCTAATCACAATGACTGCACCGGTTGCCTGAGAACAGTACCATTCTACCTCTTTATCTCGATAATCTTTTGTTGTAACATTAGCTTTCATTACCCAGTTAAATGCCTGTTAAAATAACCCTTGTCCTGCTATGTCCGTATATAAATGATTTAAAATGTCGTAATCTAAATAAAAAAAGTTAATTTGATCAATAATTTGTGGCTGATCAAATAATTACATTTTGGACATGCTTATAAATTCTGTTTTTATAAATTAGGTTGGTAATGCGAGATTCATGTATGTACATATATAAACTATTTCTCTTTGGGTCAGAAAGTCTGTCAATAAAACGTTATCAATAAACAGACTAACACATCCTATGAGACATCACAGTGGACGAGGGCTTTATCATACACAATTTGATTAAAAGCAAGGCCTGCATAGGCCTATTTGAAAAACAAACGGACCACTTCAAAATTCACAGAAAGATTGATATAAAAGTAAAATACATGGACCGGGATTTTCAAAATATAAGCTGTACTATAAGATACAATACGATTTGGTCATCTTAGTATGAAGGGTCTTATCTGCCATATTAACAAGTGTCAAATACGACCATTTAACCTTGAACCACTAAGCACGACTCTACTCGTTTTTATTCCGTTTTCTTAGCCGTGTAATCGCAGTTATTGGGAACGAACTGACATCAATGAAATATACATCAACATTTGAAGATTTTTACCTCAAAGTAAACACAAAATAATGTGTAATGTTCACCCACTTAAAGTTGTGGATCGCCTTAGCGAGACACAACTTCAAGTGGGTGAACATTAAAATTATTTAATTTAGCCCTTGAATGGTAAATGCAAATCTGACGATTTGCTTCTTTTATAATTATTATTGAAGTGGATAGGAGGTCACCAAAATAGCCTGACACATAACGTTTGTTTTCTTTAGAATATTACAATGTTTCTTCTCCGTCAGGTTTGACGACGCTGATATTTGTGGACAGATGGCGATCCAGGCGTAATCCAATCCTCGCCAGCCTGTGTAAGCCATATCAGCGACACCTGGTGAATCAGCGTGAACCAAATGAGCGACATCTCGTGAATGAGTGGAGTCCTGACAACAAGCCACCCAGGCGAGGCATGCAAGTGATGCTCGCCGACCCGACTTTCTTCTCAGAATTTGATTTAGAAGTCCTCAAGGATTTTGAAAGATTCTACAATAAACCTGGGGTAGGTTTTTTATTGTAATATGTAGCGTAAAAATTAAAATATATTGTTTAAGATATACTCAAAACTATGATAATTCAATGAACACCCACCTAGTAATTTCCATTCACATTCAGGTGGAGATTGTGTGGGCAAAGCCCGCGACTTCAAGAATCATGTGACCCCAGCAGTGTTCTCGTTTGTAGTGACCAACACTTATGTTTAACCAGTTTTATCATTGAATTCATGCATAGACCTTTCAGAAAATGTATAGTTATCCATAGCCTAGACAAGAAAAATTGTGCTTTTGGCCACTGGAATGCCATAAAAATGACATTTTTAGCATGTCGCCAGTTTTAATTTTTGTCTCAGACAGGTCATTATTCATGAGTGGGTGCAGTTTTTGGAAGATAAATTGTGTGAATTTGACGAACATATAGTAGGGATTGCATTAAAAAAAAGAATTCCCAAAAGTAGTATATTGTCCCTTGCAAAATTGAATTGATGTTCATGTCGCCACAAAATAACAGAATACGTTACACTTGAGTCAGTTAGTTGGTTGTATCTGCCAAAAATTCTAATATCAACTAAAGTTTCTTGCTGTGTGTTGAATATGTAATCTAAGGTAGGTATGTAAGAAGACATTTAAAAATTATGTGATACTAGCAGTGCTACTCTTGCAATAATCAATAAAAACAAGCAGACGTTATTTATTTTTTAAGAAAACACAATACGTTACATGGACATGGAGATATAGTGATATGCACACCTAACAACAAATGACCCTTTAGTTACTCACTAGGTATGTTTCCACGCAGCAAGTAAAAATTTAGCCTGGCCACTGAACCCAGCTTTACAATTGTGCAAAATAAAATAAAAATCAAGAATACGTTACACAAAATACGTTACATTTTGTAACGTATTTTGGTAACGTATTTTGGTAACGTATTTTGCTCTTCACTAAACAATGTTGTAATAGTGCATTCTGTTTCGTAACAAAAGTACAAAACATTCACACTTTGTATGATACAACTATTTACTGGCTATAGTGACAAAAGGCACGAAATGACAGAAACTCAGTATATATCGTTATAGAAATAATCAAACATGTGCTTAGACAAAAAAACACTTCGATTACTCAATGTGGCAGTGTGTAATAACGTCCATATAACACACAAATACAGAATACGTTACTTTTAATTCTGATAATGATTTTGTGCCTGGTGAAGTATAGTGAAATAGTAGATACAATAAGTCTGGTAGCAATGACACACACAATTTATTGTATTGCCTAGGTTTATTTTAAACACTATTGAATGGGTATTGAACACTACTGTTCTTACCAGGAAAAAACTAAAATAAAAATACACTACTTTTTTGAAAAACCTTTATATCTCGTATACTGCAATGTATCAAGACCATTGACATTTAGAACAATTGAAATTACATTATTATATTTATTTGTGCATGTTTTTATTTTGTATAGTTTTTGTACAAAAATGCCCAATACATATCAGATATATTGGGAAATGTTTAAACTATAAAAAAAATGTAACGTATCCTGTGTGTGCTTTTTGGTGCTTTTAATTGTTCATTTAAAAAAATGATTAAAATTGATGTTTTATACTTGGTATCTCAACTTTTTAGGATAAGAAAAAACAATTTCTATATTTTAAAATAAAGTTGCAAAAAGAGGCATAATAAGAAGTTGATTTTTTGATATGTAGCTTGTGGAAAAATCTTGAAGTGGCGGGCTTTGTCCGTGTATGGGGAACCAAATTTACCTAAATTAAAATCGTTGTTTTGAAATAAGCAAGGTCTCCATTTAAATACAGTATTTTGTCTGAGCCCGTATTCTCGTGCAAGTTACGATATATCGTAGGCTTCTGATTGGCCGAGATGGCCATTTCAACCAATTTAAATCGTAACTTGTAGAGAATACAGACCCATATAAATAATAGTGTGTAAGTAATAACAAGCTTCAAAAACACACAATAAAATCCTGTATAATTCCATGCTATGACGTGTTGTGTGTTCTAGGCCCTGGCTAAGCTCTGCCTGCCCGCGTTAGCCTCCTTGATGTTGACCACAGCTGGAATGTTCCTGTATAACCCCATGGCTGAATGCCTCTGGCCTGTGAGTGGTCGGCCGGACATCAACACAGCGGTCACGTGCTTCCTAGCTCCAGCCGGATTGGTGTACGCTCTGTCGTTTGGATTCGTGTTCCAGCAGACATTAGAAAGACAGAAAGCTATACTGGACAGGGTGAGAGGAAGGAAGGAAGGAAGGAAGGATGGATGGATGGATGGATGGATGGATGGATGGATGGATGGATGGATGGATGGATGGATGGATGGATGGATGGATGGATGGATGGATGGATGGATGGATGGATGGATGGATGGATGGATGGATGGATGGATGGATGGATGGATAGACAAATGGGGAGACTATATGTGTCAAAGTGGGCTGATTGAATGGATATATGTATTTAAAATGATCCATGTGATATGACCTAGACAGAATGTAGCATTTAAGATCTCACATATAAGTTTCACATATAAGTTTCTAAGTCAGTATTGGAATTGGGAGTTAAAATATATTAATAGGAAATTGGCAAGGAATATATAATACATAAAATATACATAACACATATAATACCTGTGTTTTATATAGGTGACAAATGAAGTGAGTTTGATGGACCAGATGGTTACCATGGCAAACAAACTGCGGTTGCCATCACGACGTCATCAGATGGCTATGTATAAGGCCATCAAGTCTGAGCTGATCTTCACGTGTCTCTTGATCCAGAATAGGGAACCATCCAACTTCAAGACCAGGCCGCCTACTCCCATCAAGGGTAAGTAAGGTCAATACCAGGTCATCGTACTGCTATAAAGGCCCAGTTAATATCTGGCAAATACGGAAATTCTTAACAGTTATAGGCAGATTTGAGCTTCCGTTCTTTTTATATTACAGTCGACATTATCGGTTGTGTTGGACATATAATTATAACTGGTTGTTTCTTTAACTTTACAGTGGATTATGATACACCATTAGATCAACGTCTCGTGTTAGACACATAGTCGTTTATCCATTGTTTTTTATTACAGTTGACATCTGGGCTGTGCTTGACATCGCTTATCCGTTGTTTTTTATTACAGTTGACATCTGGGCTGTGCTTGACATCGCTTATCCGTTGTTTTTTATTACAGTTGACATCTGGGCTGTGCTTGACATCGTTTATCCATTGTTTTTTATTACAGTTGACATCTGGGCTGTGCTTGACATCGCTTATCCGTTGTTTTTTATTACAGTTGACATCTGGGCTGTGCTTGACATCGTTTATCCATTGTTTTTTATTACAGTTGACATCTGGGCTGTGCTTGACATCGTTTATCCGTTGTTTTTTATTACAGTTGACATCTGAGCTGTGCTTGAGATCTTGTTGTTTTTATCATGCAGTTGACATCTGGGCCGTACTTGACATCTTACGGGACGCTGCGGACCATCCAGAATACGCCTTCAACATGAACGCGATCCTAGTGGAGAAGATGATAGGCTACTTAATACAGCTCAACAACATCTGCTTTGATAGAATGGGCGCACTGCACACAAGTATTCATCCGCTAAAGTAGGTCACAAGTGTAAAGTGTAACAATAATAATAATAATAACGCTTTAATATCTGTAAAGATAAATACTAATGTAATAATACTAAGAATAACAACGACAACAACACCAAAAAATACCAACAATAATAATAATAACGCTGAAATATGTGCGAAGATTAACGTTAATATTTGTAATAACAACACTGCAATATGTGTACAATGTATAAAGATAAGAGCCAAAGTGTGTGCATTAAAAAATTTCGACAATTTGAAGTTTTTGTTCCACCACGGGACACACATTGCATTGGATATAATTATGTCGAAATGGCCTGTTCTAAGCACTCGCCCTCGCCTAAAGGCTCGGCCTTGATGTGATGCCGTATACATTTATTTCAGATGATATACAATTGTTATTACTCCTTCAAATCTCAAGTAATTTTCATGAAATTATCACACCAATATTCGATGAAAAGCTATGTTTCATTTAATACATCCTCCACCTTCGAATCAGGTATTGGACAGTTATTATTATTTCTACATATATTTATATATATTTGCAGGTGGGTGTTTTTGGCGGTCCTCAGCAGTCTAACGCTGTTCGGGGTGATGCTAATCGACGCATTCTCCCGAAAAATGGAGGTGGCCATGTGTGAGTTGACCATCTTTTCCGTCACCATGCTGTTCTTCGTGCTGGCGGATCTGGACTCGCCCTTCAACGGATTCTTTCGCGTAGACACTTCCGTATTACCAGAGGTTGTGAAGAAGCTTGACGGGCTGTATCAGTTCGCGAGTTTAGAGGAGCAGGTGGTGACGAAGAATGAGTGTGGCCGGGTTCTCAAGCCGGCTTATCACTGTGACATCACGGCTGATGGGGAGAACATGACAAAAGTACATGTAAATCAATAAAGAAGCCGGCGTATTACGCATAGGATAAAGCCATAGGAGCTCTACATTCTTAGCTGTGGAAAAGGCCCAGGCCGAAGGCCGAGGCCTGTTCCCCAGCTAAGAATGTAGAGCTCCGAGGGTTTTAATCGACTTAAAACACATCCGACCATAATGAGGTAACAACAACTCGGTAACACCTGACTGATTATAACACCATAGGCCTACCATGACAATTGGTCTGTACTTGATCAGCAAAAACCCCCTTTCCTGCTGAGAATGTAGTGCAAATAATGCCGTGGTGTGTTTTAATGTGATATCACAATTAATGGAGAGAAAATGACTAAAATACATGTAACTCAATAAACAAGCTGGCATGTCACTTTCTGTGGCATTGCGACTGATGCCCATTTAATTTGAATTTCCATCCACTTGAAGTTGGGTCTCGCTACCGCGACCCACTACTTCAAATGGATGAAAATTGTGGAGAAAACATGACTAAAGTACTTGTAAATCAATAAACAAGCCGACGCATAACTGTGATGTTACGGCTGACGGGGGAATGAGTGAAGTGCATGTAAATCAATGATAATCGATGTAACAAGCAAGAAAGTTGGTATATAATCTCATAATTGTGATATCACATCTAATGGAGACTAAATGATTAACGTGGGATACATGTAAATCAATAGTACTATTCCAGCAGGCACAATACGTTTAATTAACGCTGTTTTAACGTTGGTCCACGACGTTATGTAAATCAATGACATAGGCCTACTGTATAGCAAGCACGCCTGTGTATCAATGTGAAAACACGCCTACTACATGAGGACAATAACATAGTATTGTTGAAGCTGTGATATAAGGTATTGCGATGACACAAAGACAAACATGCATTAGTCCGGCAGATGTTTCCAAGTTTTTCATAGGACCTTGATTTGGTTTCTTCAGTTTTTTTTCAACTGATCTCACTTCTGGGGGTGGTATGGGTTTAGAAAATGGTGGGTGCGAAGATAGCACCTTTGATCAATTTTTTTTATTCGAGTCTTCTCGCCTCCAATAAAAAAAATGCTCAAGGGTACCATCTTGGCTCCCGGTATTTTTTAAACTCATATAACCTCCAGAAGTCAGACCAGTTGAAAAAAAACTTGAGAAGGTAAATCGAGGTTCGTGTTCAAATCTGCCAGACTACATTTAAATCAAGGAAATACGATCTGACAAGATGGCAGAGAGGCAGACAAACAAACAGACAGCCAGACAGACAGATATTTATACACGTATACAGCGCATTGTGTTTTGGTGGTTCTCAGCAGCCTAACACTGTCCGGGGTGCTGTTAATAGAGGCATTCCCACGGAAAATGGAGGTTGTCATGTGTGAATGGATCATCTTTTTCGTCACCATGCTGTTTTTATGTGATCTTAATATATGTGTATTTGAAAAAGAAATAAATAAATAGAGCATTGTCAAAGATTGATAATGGGTATTTAATTTCTAATTATATTCTGTTTCCTTATGAAAGCCATTAAAATTCCCAGGTGCAATATTCTTTTATTCGCATATTGTTTTTTACCATTGAATTCTTCATCCACCACAAGCGAGAATTGCTATCGCAATTTTCGCTTGTGGTGGATGAAGATGATTTGAGGTTGGTGACAAGTGATAGAAAAATGGGTCCAAGTAAGAGAACTCTATTCCAAACTACGCCCACTCCGTTATTTCACTATACATATTATGTATTTTCACACAGGCGGAAAAGACTATGCCTACCTGAAATTAATCATATCATATCATTAAATACGTTGAAACAAATGACAAACTATCTAAATGTCAATAATATTACAATTCCTCCATTACTAACTATTCAGATTCAGAAGTAGCAGACGTAATTTTCAGCTTCAAATCAAGAAAATGTATTTTTATATTAGAAATGGACATCTTTTAAATTTAAGTATTTGACTAAACCTTAACAATTTCAGTTCAGAATTCTTTCGCATAAATCTGACTGCCTGGACAAAATACTTTTCAGTTTTAGTGTATTTTTTGTGACGCACAGATCACCGCTGAGAGCGACTCTCAGTCCATTCGATGTCTTAGTTAGCCCCTTTCATTTGACAATATACTTGAAATTTTATGTCAAATATGTCAAATGTTACTCCTTCAGCGCGGGGATCGACTTTAGACGACATAATCTGACGTCGATGGTCTGATTTAAAACCATATATATACGGTCCTAGTGGTACAAGGGTTGAACGGTATTTACATTGTCCTAGCATCACAATGATTATTTTTTTATTATGGATATGGATTATTATTTTCTCAGTCCTAGTGCTGTTCTGCAGCATCACTAATCACGAATACTATTTTAGATCTTATTAGGAATGAAATGTGTGTTTAAATATCACAATTTGCAAATGCTTAGTCCTAAAACAAACAAATATGAATAATTTTCATTCTCTTGACGTTGCGGGTCGCAGCAGTGAGACAAAACATCAAGTTGGCTAAAATTTAAATAAGATCACTTGGCGGGTAAAGGGTTAACATTAATATAAGGCCACTTTTGCTACTTTTGAAAACCTCGTAGGCGATCACGTTAATGGCGGTCATAAAGCCACATATTGCCGGTGAAACCTTGCTTGACTAGCAGTGCTTTAACCCTTACAGCGCGGGGATCGACATTAGTCGTCAGAATCTGACGTCTGTAGACGTCAGATTCTGACGACTAAAGTCGATCCCCGCGCTGTAAGAGTCGAAATATTTATAATGGCAGTAAACCCTTAACATAGGTATTCAAATGATTCGGAAAGAGCTACTAAGACATTTATGATGATTTCAAGGTGAAAAAAACTTTCCGCTGCGATGTTTTTTTTACAAAGTAATTCAGCGCTTTAAGGGTTAACCCATACAACGCTGAATTATTTTTGCGTTAAGCCATGTTTGCTTTCAATTTGAAATCATCATAAATGTCTTAGTTCTTTCCGCTTCATTTGAATACCTATGTTATGGATCTACGGCCATTATAATTTTGTTATTCTTACGGTGCGGGGATCGACTTTAGACGTCCGAATACGACGTCTAGAGACGGTAGATTCTGACGTTTAAAGTCGATCCCCGCGCTGAAAGGGTTAAAGCATTTATGAATCACACGAATCAGGATCATAATATATTGATGGAATATTTGAAAGGTAATTCGTGATGCCACAAGTATAACCCAGGAACGTAAATATATTTCAAAATTTTAATAAATTTATCAAAGGATGCTTTTAGTTGACTGTACCAAAGAAAGTACTACTTTTTATGCGCAGGTGCAAAGGAGTAAAGTAGGTCAGACGTCAGTCCTCCAAAGGAGTAAAGTAGGTCAGACGTCAGTCCTTCAAAGGAGTAAAGTAGGTCAGATGTCAGTCCTTCAAAGGAGTAAAGAAGGTCAGACGTCAGTCCTTCAAAGGAGTAAAGTAGGTCAGATGTCAGTCCTTCAAAGGAGTAAAGTAGGTCAGATGTCAGTCCTTCAAAGGAGTAAAGTAGGTCAGATGTCAGTCCTTCAAAGGAGTAAAGTAGGTCAGATGTCAGTCCTTCAAAGGAGTAAAGTAGTTCAGATGTCAGTCCTTCAAAGGAGTAAAGTAGGTCAGATGTCAGTCCTTCAAAGGAGTAAAGTAGTTCAGATGTCAGTCCTTCAAAGGAGTAAAGTAGGTCAGATATCAGTCCTTCAAAGGAGTAAAGTAGGTCAGATGTCAGTCCTTCAAAGGAGTAAAGTAGGTCAGATGTCAGTCCTTCAAAGAAGTAAAGTAGGTCAGATGTCAGTCCTTCAAAGGAGTAAAGTAGGTCAGATGTCAGTCCTTCAAGGAGTAAAGTAGGTCAGATGTCAGTCCTTCAAAGGAGTAAAGTAGGTCAGATGTCAGTCCTTCAAAGGAGTAAAGTAGGTCAGATGTCAGTCCTTCAAGGAGTAAAGTAGGTCAGATATCAGTCCTTCAAAGGAGTAAAGTAGGTCAGATGTCAGTCCTTCGAGGAGTAAAGTAGGTCAGATATCAGTCCTTCAAAGGAGTAAAGTAGGTCAGATGTCAGTCCTTCAAGGAGTAAAGTAGGTCAGATGTCAGTCCTTCAAGGAGTAAAGTAGGTCAGATGTCAGTCCTTCAAAGGAGTAAAGTAGGTCAGATGTCAGTCCTTCAAAGGAGTAAAGTAGGTTAGACGTCAGTCCTTCAAAGGAATAAAGTAGGTCAGATGTCAGTCCTTCAAAGAAGTAAAGTAGGTTAGACGTCAGTCCTTCAAGGAGTAAAGTAGGTCAGATGTCAGTCCTTCAAAGGAGTAAAGTAGTTCAGATGTCAGTCCTTCAAAGGAGTAAAGTAGGTCAGATGTCAGTCCTTCAAGGAGTAAAGTAGGTCAGATGTCAGTCCTTCAAGGAGTAAAGTAGGTCAGATGTCAGTCCTTCAAAGGAGTAAAGTAGGTCAGATGTCAGTCCTTCAAAGGAGTAAAGTAGGTCAGATGTCAGTCCTTCAAAGGAGTAAAGTAGGTCAGATGTCAGTCCTTCAAGGAGTAAAGTAGGTCAGATGTCAGTCCTTCAAAGGAGTAAAGTAGGTCAGATTTCAGTCCTTCAAGGAGTAAAGTAGGTCAGATGTCAGTCCTTCAAGGAGTAAAGTAGGTCAGATGTCAGTCCTTCAAAGAAGTAAAGTAGGTCAGATGTCAGTCCTTCAAAGGATTAAAGTAGGTCAGATGTCAGTCCTTCAAAGGAGTAAAGTAGGTCAGATGTCAGTCCTTCAAGGAGTAAAATAGGTCAGATGTCAGTCCTTCAAAGGAGTAAAGTAGGTCAGATGGCAGTCCTTCAAAGAAGTAAAGTAGGTCAGATGTCAGTCCTTCAAAGGAGTAAAGTAGGTCAGATGTCAGTCCTTCAAAGAAGTAAAGTAGGTCAGATGTCAGTCCTTCAAGGAGTAAAGTAGGTCAGATGTCAGTCCTTCAAGGAGTAAAGTAGGTCAGATGTCAGTCCTTCAAAGGAGTAAAGTAGGTCAGATGTCAGTCCTTCAAAGGAGTAAAGTAGGTCAGATGTCAGTCCTTCAAAGGAGTAAAGTAGGTCAGATGACAGTTCTTCAAAGAAGTAAAGTAGGTTAGACGTCAGTCCTTCAAGGAGTAAAGTAGGTCAGATGTCAGTCCTTCAAAGGAGTAAAGTAGGTCAGATGTCAGTCCTTCAAAGAAGTAAAGTAGGTCAGGTGTCAGTCCTTCAAGGAGTAAAGTAGGTCAGATGTCAGTCCTTCAAGGAGTGAAGTAGGTCAGATTTCAGTCCTTCAAAGGAGTAAAGTAGGTCAGATGGCAGTCCTTCAAAGTAGTAAAGTAGGTCAGATGTCAGTCCTTCAAAGGAGTAAAGTAGGTCAGATGTCAGTCCTTCAAAGGAGTAAAGTAGGTCAGATGTCAGTCCTTCAAGGAGTGAAGTAGGTCAGATGTCAGTCCTTCAAAGGAGTAAAGTAGGTCAGATGTCAGTCCTTCAAAGGAGTAAAGTAGGTCAGATGTCAGTCCTTCAAGGAGTAAAGTAGGTCAGATGTCAGTCCTTCAAGGAGTGAAGTAGGTCAGATGTCAGTCCTTCAAAGGAGTAAAGTAGGTCAGCTGTCAGTCCTTCAAAGGAGTAAAGTAGGTCAGATGTCAGTCCTTCAAAGGAGTAAAGTAGTTCAGATGTCAGTCCTTCAAAGGAGTAAAGTAGGTCAGATGTCAGTCCTTCCAAGGAGTAAAGTAGGTCAGATGTCAGTCCTTCAAAGGAGTAAAGTAGGTCAGATGTCAGTCCTTCAAAGGAGTAAAGTAGGTCAGATGTCAGTCCTTCAAGGAGTAAAGTAGGTCAGATGTCAGTCCTTCAAAGGAGTAAAGTAGGTCAGATGTCAGTCCTTCAAAGGAGTAAAGTAGGTCAGATGTCAGTCCTTCAAAGGAGTAAAGTAGGTCAGATGTCAGTCCTTCAAGGAGTAAAGTAGGTCAGATGTCAGTCCTTCAAAGGAGTAAAGTAGGTCAGATGTCAGTCCTTCAAGGAGTAAAGTAGGTCAGATGTCAGTCCTTCAAAGGAGTAAAGTAGTTCAGATGTCAGTCCTTCAAAGGAGTAAAGTAGGTCAGATGTCAGTCCTTCAAAGGAGTAAAGTAGGTCAGATGTCAGTCTTTCAAAGGAGTAAAGTAGGTCAGATGTCAGTCCTTCAAAGGAGTAAAGTAGGTCAGATGTCAGTCCTTCAAGGAGTAAAGTAGGTCAGATGTCAGTCCTTCAAAGGAGTAAAGTAGGTCAGATGTCAGTCCTTCAAAGGAGTAAAGTAGGTCAGATGTCAGTCCTTCAAAGGAGTAAAGTAGGTCAGATGTCAGTCCTTCAAGGAGTAAAGTAGGTCAGATGTCAGTCCTTCAAAGGAGTAAAGTAGGTCAGATGTCAGTCCTTCAAAGGAGTAAAGTAGGTCAGATGTCAGTCCTTCAAAGGAGTAAAGTAGGTCAGATGTCAGTCCTTCAAAGGAGTAAAGTAGGTCAGATGTCAGTCCTTCAAGGAGTAAAGTAGGTCAGATGTCAGTCCTTCAAAGGAGTAAAGTAGGTCAGATGTCAGTCCTTCAAAGGAGTAAAGTAGGTCAGATGTCAGTCCTTCAAAGGAGTAAAGTAGGTCAGATGTCAGACCTTCAAAGAAGTAAAGTAGGTTAGACGTCAGTCCTTCAAGGAGTAAAGTAGGTCAGATGTCAGTCCTTCAAAGGAGTAAAGTAGGTCAGATGTCAGTCCTTCAAAGAAGTAAAGTAGGTCAGATGTCAGTCCTTCAAGGAGTAAAGTAGGTCAGATGTCAGTCCTTCAAGGAGTGAAGTAGGTCAGATGTCAGTCCTTCAAAGGAGTAAAGTAGGTCAGATGTCAGTCCTTCAAAGAAGTAAAGTAGGTCAGATGTCAGTCCTTCAAAGAAGTAAAGTAGGTCAGATGTCAGTCCCTCAAATGAGTAAAGTAGGGCAGACGTCAGTCTTTCAATGATTTTTACCCACAGTGTATTTAACTAGCCGTTAATGTAGAATCGCAGGGCGTTCTATTTGTAAGTGGTAATAATGCATGTACCTGACCTTGTGGCCGTAGACATGTAAAGATGTGGAGAGTGAATTGCTATATTCGTGTTATTGAAAGAGATCTGAAAAATTACCACTCGGATTTTAATAACGTAGCGTGAAATTATTTGAACATTGTGTTGACAAAATGTTTCTGATTATAATCAACCGATTATGGACCTGATAAAGCGAGGCTAAACAGTTTTAACCCTTTCAGCGCGGGGTTCGTCTTTATACGTCAGATTCTGACGTATAAAGACGTTCCCCGCACTGAAATTTATATAATGACCATATACCCCTAACATAGACCCCTAAACCCATAACTTAGGTATTCAAATGAAGCGGAAAGAGCTAACTAAGACATTTGTAATGATTTAAAATTGAAAAAAAACTTCGTCTCCATGGTTTATATAAAAATATCGTTGTAATGGTTCAAAGGAAAGGAAAGGTCCAAAGGAAGTTGTTCTCGTCGCAAGCTGGGCGGGGGCCCTAGGGTAGTGGTTAGCACCGCTGCCTTTCACGCCAGAGTTCGGGGTTCGGTTCCCGGTCTCGGCGGTTTCAAAGAAACAAAAATGTTTCTTCCCCATCCACGTGTGAAAGTCAGTATTGTGGGGAGCCTCCGTGACCGAGAGGTAGCGTGCTCGGCCTCAGACCGCCAGGGCTCGAATTTCGAATCCTGTGTCTGGAGGACAGTGTCATCTCAATCATCTCACCATCCTCGGGAGGTTCTTCTGGCCCAGTTTAGCCTATATGTGCACAAAGATGGCCTAAAGCCCGATTCATTTCATTTCATTTCGTCGCAAGCTGTGACTGAAACCTTGATTGTCCACACCCAGAAAGCATGTGACGATAAACCAATGTTGTTTTAATGTCGGGCCTATTTATTTGTTATTCAAGCAGAATTTGAAAGATAAATTACCATTAATTTATTGGATTTACATATTGTTATGGTTCAAAATGTACATGTATATATATCTAAGTAATTTTAAACCACTTGAAATTGTGGTTCACGATAGCGAGACGCAACTTCAAGTATAGGCAAAATGTGTTTTTGTAGGCCTATATCTTAGCTTGTGTATAAACCATGGAGACCAGTGATTTGTTCAATTTGAAATTACATCAATATCTTATTCAGCTCTTTCCGATTCATTTGAATACCTGTGTTAGGGCTCTACGGTCACTATAAATATTTTACTCTTTAAGAGCAAGGATCGATTTTAGACGTCAGATTCTGACGTCTATTGACGTCAGAATCTGACGTCTAAAGACGATCCTCGCGCTGAAAGGGTTAATGCTTAGCGTAGCTATGATCTGCGGTATAACGACTGGGCGCGACTGACTTTAGAGGACTTTAAAGTTCAAACTTGTTAACATTTGAAGTGGTTGTTTATTGCGCAGTATAATGTACTAATACATGAACTACATGCAATCACTTCAAAACCCAACCGCATGAACTAAAAATACAAAATATATATCTACGCCCTAGCAATCGGAGTGTCGCATGTGCCACTCATTTTAGTGCACAGACGACACTTTGATTGTTAGGGGTTGATATGTAACTGAATCCTCATATTACAAAAAAGCAAATGCTTACCTGAAAAGTAGGTATAGAAAGTTGTTTTATTTGCTTCATGATCCGCGCTGACGTACAATCATATAAACCATGGAGACCAAAGGTTTGTTTTTCAATTTGAAATAATCATAAATGTTATTGTTTGCTTTTTGGCTTTATTTGAATACCTATCTCATGGGTCTAAGCCCGTTATAAATATTTTACTATTTCAGTGCCTGGGCCGACTTTAGACGTCAGAATCTGACGTCTAAAGTCAATCCCCGCACTGAAAGGGGTAATGATAGTTTTAAGCATTTATTTCATTTTATTGAGCTTGTAACTTACAGTAGCCTAGTATATTATTGCGTTGATTATGTCAAGGGATCTATACTCACCACTTCGTTTTTAGTATTTTGTAAAAAGGTTAATTTTGCCTGGTGTATTAACATTTGTTGAATTTAAATGTTTTATACTAAAATATCATTAAACTGAATTTATGAGAGAAAAAATGTAAACAGTGAGCCTAGTAAAGAAAGGTATATCTTTACGCTACTCTCAATGCGTGAATGTCGCATGTTCCTTAGACAAAAACACGTGTAATTATCGTAAAGTGAAAGCGACTAGCCAACCAACTACTTTAAGTCAAGGTTTTCACAAATCCACACCTTACCAAACCTTGTCAGATACATCAATATTCACCTAATTTTATCTATTACTTTTGTTTTTAACAATAGAAAATAACATTAACCAATAATATTAATTCACTAGCCAAGTTAAGACTTCTTGATATTCTTGACACTCATGAAAACTGTATGATGGGTTAGTCCCTTTAACATATTGTCATATACATTAATAAATTATTCATTGAATTAAATTTTAAATAATTGTTAAAAATACATTAGTAGGCCTATACTGATACTTTAGCAATACACGATAAATTAACCAATATTGTTAACCCTTTGACTTCCAGGCCGGGGTGCATGCCAGGATCCAGATATACTGGTGTAGGAGTTCTATTTTTCGTCATTTGAAGCTGGAATTGCTAACGCAATTTCCAGCTTCAAATGACGAAAAATACATAAATGTAGTATATATTTGACGAAAATTTGTGTCATTTTATGGTTACGTTCATTGACGAATGACGACGGAATTTTCCGTCATGTATGGTAGTGAAAAGGTTAATGCACTGGCCAATTAAGTTTAGATTTGTTGATAGTTATAACTTCAAATAGGCGTGGCCTTTGATCATTTCGTCGGGTGAGCTTTGACAGTAAGTGGATGCGATACATACACAAAATACGTTTTTTCATTCAATCTCGATATTTTGGTCTAGGCCCCTAAAGTGTATCCCAATGTAAATTGGACTCGCAGACATCATTCGTAAGGATTTAAATGTCATCTACTACACCGTTAAAAGTCAAAAAGCAGTAACTTCTCACATTTCAAGTAAAAAGTTACAACTTTATAGATTTTGGTAGCAACACCGTCAAGTGACAACCGTTGGTGTAACATATATTTAACCCTTTAAGCCCTCACGATGCATTCTAGCATCATTTTCCATCCCGGAAAATAGACTACATTTTCCTACAGCCAAGGGTTTTAGAACACAAATTTCCATGAAACTGGTTTACCAATACATGGCAATTTTCTTCAATTTTTCACTCACATCAAGTCATTTTCATTCCCTACAAGTCGAGAATTGCGACAGCAATTCGCGACTTGTAGTGGATGAAGATGACTATGGTAAACTCAGGCTTGAAAGGGTTAAATCAGTTGGGCGTTACCAGCGGACACTGACCCAATGATGCTTTACTTTTGGGCGATCGTCTGCAACGCTGACCAGTCCGACAGTAAAAGAACATCGGAACAACGAGTCACTTCAGCGCACACATTATTTATTTCAATCCGGCTCGACGGCGGGCTGAAAATTTTAAATTTTAATTTTAAATTAGAGAATGAATGTTAGACGTTGGGCGTTACAGGCGAACACAGGACGTTGATCCAATGTTGTTTTACTGCCGGACCATCGTCTGCAACGCCGCCCGACAGTAAAACAACATTGGATCAAGGTATTATTTCATCTGGGTTGTTAGTTAGGAAATGTTGACTCAATGTTGTTTTAATGCTGGGCCATCGTCTGCGACGCCGGGTCAACATTAAACCAGCATTGTTAGTTTGGAAATGTTGACTCAATGTTGGTTTAATGATGGCCCATCGTCTGCGATGCTGGGACAACATTAAACCAGCATTGATCCCTCGTATTGTGTGTGATGGGTTGCCAGTAACCACCGTCAAAATAGGCGTCTGTGGTTCACCATGTCAGACAGTCAGCACCCTCCAAACAAATACATTTGTACAACGTCGGCACAACGTCTTCGACGTTGGCCCAACATTGTACAAATGTTATGCCAATGTTTTGTGTTTGCTGTGCTGTCACGGTGAAGCTCATAATAGGCGTGCGTGGTTCACTTTATCAGCCAGTCTGCACCCCGTCACGGCGAGCGAGTGACTTAGTTAAGATGGCTATTATGACGCCAGTGATTCTACAGGTGATGTTGGTGATTGTGATGGTCGCTGATACGCAGGGTAGGCTTATTATTATAACAAAATAATTTACAAATTAATACTGTAGATCTTTAGAATTTCGCGAATTTGTAATTTTGGGATTTTTTGGGATGTGTAGAATTCGTGAATTGACGATTTTGATGATAGGTAGCACTATATGATAATTTTCGCGAGATTATTAAATTCGCGAATTTGTCATTTGTAAATGTTTCAACATTTTTTTTTAATTAGATAGGGGGGTGGGTGGGTTTTGTGTCTGGCCAATTTTAGTTTTTCTCGGATTTTTTTAATTAATTTTAATTTGACAAGACCCCTTACTTTAGCTTTGCACGACAGTACAGTGGGTCCTACATACACCTACCCTACTGAACAATAACTACTGAACACCGCCCAGCATTCCATGTTACTGTGCTTAAATCAACCTATTCCAGATGACCACCACAGACAATATTTTCCAGTTAAAAACAGTTATAAATGTATGCAATTAATATTTTAGTTTTATATATGAATTTTATATTCCATTTCAAACCGCGACTGAAGACACAATTGACATAATTTCATGACCATACGCTGATAAAAGCTCGTTAAGAAAGTGTGTTAAGGTACATGGTATCTTGGTCATTGGGAGACCAGTGATTATATTAACTACTGATTTCATATATATCCTGTATTGTATATAATATATGTAAATTATTGTATCATGTTGAGAAGCCAGTAAAACTATTCTCATTATCTTTCAATATATATAAGATATGTAATATACCTAATTATATGGAATATATATAATATAATTGATGTGAATTATTGTATCATGGTCAGAGTGACATCAATAAATACCCTGAATATCGTATGACGCGAAGAGTGAAATTGATTACTATTATATTGCCTTCGTGATGTTGTCTTCATCACGCCTACAGTATCCTGTTTTCCAAACCCGGCAGACATTAGTCATTACCACAATGCTGGGATAATGTTGGGCCAGCGTCGTAGACTATGGACCTACATTACCCCGCTATTGTTCCGATGTATAGCTGGGTATATCCTTGACTTACTTGGGGTATTAAATTTATTCATTCAGAGTATCGTGCGAAGACAAACAACGGTAACTGTATACTTTAAAAATAAGCAGGTACTGTTGTTTGCCTTTGGGATGTGTCATGCTGGATGTGAGGCGGGTTACGAAGCTGTAGCAAAGACAAACTACTTACTTGTAAAGTAAGCAGTTACTGCTGTTTGTCCCTTTTCAAAATAGTCATTCTTACTTTCAAGTAAGCAATTACTGCTGTCTGTCAATGCAGTATAGCCACACT
>OZ024908.1:93020726-93093226 GCA_964017125.1 Flabesymbios commensalis
CACTATTTTTTATTGATGCGGCGACCACCCTGAACATTTGGTTGAAAAAATATTTTATAGCTTAGAGAGTAGTCTCTATAACATTCTCCATAAGCCCATTACCTTGTCTCAGAATTTCATGTCGATGGTCAAACTTCTGAAATAGACCAATTAAGCCCATATTGAAATGTCGCAAAAATGACAGTGTAGTCGCCGCATAAATCAGTGTGAATAGAAAATAGTGTGTGTACAATTTCATGACAATCAACTGAATTCCTTCACCTTGATGAATTTGATTCCTGGTATACCTTGTGGTGTGGTGTAAAAAAAAAGAATGAATGAATGAGGTTTAAGGCCGCGTATAAGCTAAACTGCGCCAGGAAAACCTCCGAAGGATGGTGAGATGTATGAACACTGGACTGCAGACAGAGGATTAGAAATTCGAGCCCTGATACACTAGTAAGCGGGGAAGAAAGGCCCAGTATTTGTCGGCGGCATCGGTTTGACAACTTTATGCACATTCTTGACAGCGTAAATAAAAATGAAATGAATCGGGCTTTAGGCCACTTTTGTGCACACACAGGCTAAGGGGTTTTGTCAAGTTAAAAAAAATCCGAGAAAAACTCGGAAGTGGGTGGGTGTTTCAAGCCCCAACTCCGATTTTTTTTTTTGGGGGGGGGGGGGAAATTTTGGGGTTTTTTGTGTTGTTTTCATGTTTCCAAATGTTTTCAAAACTGAACAAAAATTGGATAGGGGGTGGGTGGATGGGGTCGGACCAATCCGAGTTTTCCTCGGATTTTTGTATTTTTTTAAATTGGCAAGACCCCTAAATTCGGCCGGGAGAAACTCCTGAGGATGGTGAGATGAATAAAATAACTGGAAAAGTATAACATGATGAATAAAACACTGGACTCTAGAGAAAGGATTCGAAACTCGAACCCTGGCGGTCTGAGGCCGAGCACGCTACTTCTCGGTCACGGAGGACCCCCACAATACTGCGTTTTACGAGTGGATGGGGAAGAAACATTTTTTCTTCTCTCAAACCGCCGATACCGTGAAACGAACCCCGAACTCGAGCGTGAAAGGCAGCGGTGCTAACCACCACCCTGACATCGTGACGACTCAGTAAACACCAGACGTTAATCCAATGCTGGTTTAATAGTGGCCCGCCGTCTGCGACGCCTGTCCACTATTAAACCAGCATTGGATCAACGTCTAATAGGCTATATACGCCAGGTAAGCGCACTAACATCGTCATAAAAACGTAATGGACGTAATAAGACCTGGCTAACTGTTACATATATGACTCTAATTTGTGTGCGCCAATAAATTATACCGGCGGCATACGAGGTTCGAAGCCAGACTCAGAGTTCACTGTCCTCGAAATACTTCAAAAATTCTTTATTGTGGATAACACAGCTCTGCAAAGCCAATAGACTCTAGTGAAGTGAGCAGATATTTGTAATCTTTTGGCTTTGTACAGCAGAGTCCTTGTCTACAGGTATTGCCCAGCAAACACGAGACCAATGTTGTTTTAATGCTGGCCTACCGTCTTCGACGTCGGACCAGCATTAAAACAACATTGGTTCAATATCTCGTGTTTGCTGGGTGCGTACTGCAGGGCGTTGAACTGTAATGCCGTTGTCCTAGTTTATAGGACTTGACCCTTTGACCGCTAAGCACGATTATAGTCGTTTTAAATTATTTTTTAGCAGAACAAATCACAGCTATTAGGAGAGAAATTGGTGTTTAAACGTCATGATTTGTAAATGCTTGGTTGCAAATTAAACAAATTGTGAGCATTGTATAGCAAATTCAAGTTGTGAATCGCGGTAGCGAGACACAACTTGAAGTGGGTGAAAATTTAAATTCTTTAACTTAGTGCTCTATACTAAGGCTTAACGTCAATCACATACACTGTCAAGCTGCACAAACAACAGTAACTGATTACATTAAAAGTAAGGTATTGCTGTTTTTTTATAAAAAGACAAACAACAGTAACAGCTTACTTCTCGCTGATAACGCTTTGGTCTTTTTACATGCTTTTATTGAGTTTAGTGTTGTTAAATTCAGTCCAATTTCTTACCACATCACAAGGTGAAGGAAAAAATGTGAAATGATTGAATGAATGAATGAATGAATGAATGAATGAATGAATGAATGAATGAATAATCGAATGAAATAATAAATACTTTGATTGATTGATTGATTGATTGATTGATTGATTGATTGATTGATTGATTGATTGATTGATTGATTGATTGATTGATTGATTGATTGATTGATTGATTGATTGATTGATTGATTGATTGATTGATTGATTGATTGATTGATTGATTGATTGATTGATTGATTGATTGAAAGCAAGGAAAGCAAACAGTAGCTGCTGACTTTTGAAATAAGCAGTCACTGCTCTTTGCCTTTGACACTGGGCCCGTATTTTCGTACAAGTGTAGGTTCGACGAATCTGAAGCTCACGCTATATCGTAACTTGTACGAAAATACGAGCCCTTGTACTCTGTCTGAGTGTCTGAGTGTACCCTGAATATCCACCTCTTCACCTTATTACCAGGTGATAAACACATAAACATTACTTACTGGTCCTTAGCTCATATTGGATTCCCAGGCCTTAACCTTGCCCTGTGCTTAATACGTTAATAATATTAAAAATAATTATACGTTTTGAAGTGCAACTCAAATAAAATAAAATGCCACAGAAAGTGATATAATATATTAGATTTAGAAAATTCAATTTATTGCGTTATTTATGGAGTTATCATAGAAATAAAGATTTTTCGTGGACGAAAATTTTGCTAATTCCAATAAGCATAATTATTGGAATTTCCATGAAATTATGCAAGCATTCTTTGCAAGTATTCCGGTGCCTTCTCTGAAAATTTCGTGAAATTTGAAATAATTAAATTCTTTACAATGGACGTAGACACATAATATAGCATAGGTCTCTGTACAGCTCATCTGCTTTCATCATCAGCGCGTTATATTATAGTGCTATAAAAACAGAATGTTAACACTCACAAAGCTGAATTATTTGTGGTTAAGCATGGTTTAAGTCTACGGCTATTATCCATATTTTAATTCTTTCAGTGCGGGGACCGTTTTCATACGACAGAATCTGACGTCTACAGACGTCAGATTCTGACGTATAAAAACGGTCCCCGCACTGAAAGGGTTAATTGAAGCCCAACCGCATGACCACAACGGTGTAAATTTAAAGGACAGGACAAAATCATAATAAAAAAACAATAATCTAATCATTATATTTGAAACTGTGCATGACGTCATATTAATTAGTTGTCAGGGAAGTGACGTCATACATGTTAATTACCATCCAGGTAACATAGTTACCTGAATTGTGGCGCTGTATGGCAACCGTCTCAGTTTCTGAGTTAGATTTCAATACGAATAGCGCTTATCAGAATTCTGAGCGATTATTTCATAACTTAGTGGTTTATAAGTACCAACCAGATGTAATGACTCGTCTCAAGTTGTTTGCAGTATGCCTAGGGAGCCTGGGGCCGGGCTTGTTGGTTATGTTGCTGGGCCTGCTTATGGTTGTTAACCGGAATATAGGATTATAGGTGACCTATAGCAGTACCTAGACTCTAGTAGTAGTAGAAGATCTACTGAGATCCGATATGAAGAATGTTATTTTGCTGATCTGACAGGAGGTTACCTTCCAGGTTTATAGGTGAGTAGGCCTAAACCTTATCATCTTCTACTCACTAGGTCTACTGTAAGTGTGCAGGTGAAATGAGCCCTGTCGCCACAAATGGCTAATTTTAGATGCTCTGAATGATCAATTTTTAATTTTATATTACAGAGATTTTGCTTCTATCGCCACATGTGGCGATGTGGCGACCACTTTCTCACCACTGCACTGCAGTGCTCCAGCCTACGCCCTCCGGCTCCGGTCAGCAGTTGTCAGAGTTCACTTTTTTAGTTTTTATTTGATTTATTTCACTTCAGTAAAACAGTACAGTATACTACATCAGTACATGATCAAAAATAATCAGGTCTACGATACTGGCCACCAGTAGACTGAGTAGTGTAGTTTTTACATCCAATATATTTTATTCTAAGTCAAATATATTTATTTGCATAGTGTGAAATCAGAAACGTAATTGGCAATTGGTCATATGATCTGCATAGGCGTACAGCAGGGGATATGATAGGATAGCCTGTTAGTGTACCTTTCAAAGCATATAATAACATCATATATGAGTACGTAGTACTAACTTACTAAGACATGACAAGAACCCCTTGACTTATGATTATCAGGCGAGTGAAGGGAAACACATTCACTAGCCCACCATGCCCATGGCCTATCACCCCACCCTCACGTCATCATCCATTCATCATTCATATCATCAAATGACTGCACTATTTTTATCGTATTACAATGCCACTTAAAGAGGCTACGTGGGATGATACCAATTTGAGTTTTTTTTGTTTTGTATTGAGTAGTTTATCACATCATGATTTCATTTTTTTTCAATTCTTTTTAGATTTACAAAACATTTTTAATCAAAATTTCTAAGAATCTATATATACCGGTAACCTAAACAAACTACTTGTACACATCAAGGATGATTGGATGCTAGTAAAGCATTGGGCCACATGTTAATGCCGTCGACCCTGTGTGGGGCAGACAATCGGTTCTTCAGGGGACCCCCACCCCCCAGTCCCTCAGTTTCGCACACCAATTATCACTTTAACCTTCATTGTGTATTTAACCCTTTAACCTTCAATGTGTATTTAACCCTCTACCCTTCAATGTGTGTATAACCCTTTAACCTTCAATGTGTATTTACCCTTTTAACCTTCAATTGGTATCTAACCCTTTAACCTTCAAGGTGTATCTAACCCTTTAAATATCAATGTGTATTTAACCCTTTAACCTTCAATGTGTATCTAACCCTTTACTCTTTAATGTGCATCTAACCCTTTAACCTTCAATGTGTATCAAACCCTTTAACCTTTAATGTGTATCTAACCCTTTAACCGTCAATGTGTATTTGACCTTTTAACATTCAATGTGTATTTAACCCTTTAACCTTCGATGTGTATCTAACCCTTTAACCTTCAATGTGTATTTAACCCTTTAACTGTCAATGTGTATCTAACCCTTTAACCTTCACTGTGTATTTAACCCTTTAACCTTCAATGTGTACTTAACCCTTTAACTGTCAAGGTGTATTTAACCATTTAACCTTCAATGTGTATTTAACCCTTTAACCTTCAATGTGTATTTAACCATTTAACCTTCAATGTGTATTTAACCATTTAACCTTCAATGTTTATTTAACCCTTTAACCTTCAATGTGTATTTAACCCTTTAACCTTCAATATGTATTTAACCCTTTAACTGTCAATGTGTATTCAACCCTTTAACCTTTAATGTGTATTTAACCCTTTAACCTTCAATGTGTATTTAACCCTTTAACCTTCAATGTGTATTTAACCCTTTAACTGTCAAGGTGTATTTAACCATTTAATCTTCAATGTGTATTTAACCCTTTAACCTTCAATGTTTATTTAACCCTTTAACTGTCAATGTGTATTCAACCCTTTAACCTTCAATGTGTATTTAACCCTTTAACCTTCAATGTGTATTTAACCCTTTAACCTTCAATGTGTCTTTAACCCTTCAACTGTCAATGTGTATTCAACCCTTTAACCTTCAATGTGTATTTAACCCTTTAACCTTCAATGTGTATTTAACCCTTTAACCTTCTATGTGTATTTAACCCTTTAACTGTCAAGGTGTATTTAACCATTTAACCTTCAATGTATATTTAACCCTTTAACCTTCAATGTGTATTTAACCCTACTGTCAATGTGTATTCAACCCTTTAACCTTCAATGTGTATTTAACCCTTTAACCTTCAATGTGTATTTAACCCTTTAACCTTCAATGTCTATCTAACCCTTTAACTGTCATGGTGTATTTAACCCTTTAACTGTCAAGGTGTATTTGACCCTTTAACTGTCAATTTAAATTTAAAATTAAATACGAAAAATTATAACATGACATCGTTATCAGTCTTTTCACGTCTAGGCATCTTTATTTTTTTCGTATTTTTTAAATTACAGAATTTTAAGACAATGAAAATGAAGAGCTAGGAAGCCTTTGCTATGACAGATTTATTTCAACGTGGTACTTATGCACTACGTAACAGTCTTGAGGAAAATATGTAGAAAATAGGTAGATAACATCTGGGGATGTGAGCCATACACGTGTCTTGCAGCCGAACAACGATGCACCACCTCACAGAGAAGCAGCTACAACACAGTGGCTTGAAGATCAGGGGATTCACGGTATGCAGTAGCCTCCAAGTAGGCCGGATAAGAATCTTATAGCGCCTCTATGGACTCATGAGATGAAAGAACTCGGTCACAACCCTCCCAACAACTTTAGGAGAGATACAAGTGAGGGTCCATCAAATCTGAAATGAAATACCAAAGGAATGGCACGACTATTTGACGGAATGACCCGTCATGTCGATGCCTTGTTGAAAGCAAGAGAATATTCAACCAAATATTAAATGTTCAGTAAATGATTTCATTCACAGACAAACTTAGGAATAATTAAGACATTTTTGACAGTTAAGCAGTGGTTTGAAAACAATATTTTAAAGAAATAGTGATTATTTATAAAATAGATGACTATAAAGTGGCAAAATCGTTTTGTTGCTATTTTTGTTAGTCAATTTTACTCAATTGTTTGAGAGTTTCACATATTATTTCTACATTTTCACCACGATCTCATCCCCACAGAATTTAAAAAAAAATGACTAAAATATCCTGTTTTTATTACCATTTTTTGCTGACCTATTTTTTGGGAAAAAATTATACCTTTTCCAGAATTTATTGCACAATAATATTAACGGATACCAGTTACATATTGTTGCCAAATTACAGGCGAATAGATTAATAATTCACAGAGTGAAGCAAAATTGATCTCAGTCTACTTGTAATGCGTGTATATATATATAAATAAATTTTTCGAGGGCGGGATGTATTAGTTTCATAAATTACTATTATAAATAAAATTGTGTGTGTATTTAATTTATGTAATTTTTTATATATTTAAAATTAATGTTATAAATTTTATAAATTTTATAAATTTTATTAATTTTATTATTGTTATTATTAATTTTAATAAATTGTATTAATTGTTATTAATCATTTTTTTTAATTTTACTAATTTTATTTATCTAATTTGTTCTTCATACGTCTACAAACAAACTAACAAGATACAATATATTTATTTCTCCAAACTGTTTGTACAGTACAGAGTGCTGAACAAATAGCAAATAATGGTTACAAATAGAACTTTCTAATGAGTACACATATCAAGTCCACATTTAATAAATGTAGCTACATTAACAAGTGTAATTTTATTCTTTATGTTAAATATGCGTCCGAAATTGGTAACATTTGGTATCGCACATGATAAATGCCATAGATTTGGGCGGGTCTTATCTTCATGCTTCTACTTTCCCACACTAGGTGTCAGTATCAGCCCATATCGCACATTTGCTGTAGTTTGAACTGCAATGTATATATATGCCAGTGATAAGTGTGAGTTTTGATAAGTTTGAGTTTTGATAAGTGTGAGTTTTGATAAGTGTGAGTTTTTATCGTGTGAGAAATTACAAACGTTGCTCCTTATCCGTGCTACATCATAACTGTGGGAAAGTACACCCCGTGGAAAATGAACATGATGAATAAGTACTGTATTTTCCCATATCGCACTCAAACGAACACCGTTTTTTACATCCACCTGATATTCAGGTACACACCTTTTATATCTGGCAGCGCGGGGATCGACTATTGACGTCTGATTCTGACGTTAAAAGTCGATGCCCGCGCTAATAGGGTTGTACATGAGATTTTATTACTTGTCAAAAGGTCTAACTTTTGAAATATAATTTCGCAAATTTTTTACCGCAGTTATGATTTGAATGGAATATAGCCTTTGCAAAATTTGCAGGAAATCGGTTCAAAATTAAAGGCGATATTGGCGAAAATCATGAGATCTTGGTTGATCTTGGTTTTAATTTGACTTTGAATATATAGTAAGCTCATTTCAATTTATTTGAATACATATGTTATGGGTCTACGGCCATTATAAATGTTTTTACTCTACAGATTCTGAAGTCTAAAGTCGATCCTCGCACTGCTAAGGGTTAAACGCAGGAATTCACTAACAATACCCAGACATTAAGGACTGATTCATGCTGCCCTTAACCCTTTCAGGCCTGAATTTACCATTGTCATCTTCATCCACTACAAGCCGCGAATTGCTGCCGCAATTCTCGACTTGTAGTGGATGAAGATGCCTTGAAGTGAGTGACAAATTAAATAAAATTGCAATGTATTGGTAAAACAGTTTCAAGGGAATTTTCATCATAAAACCCTTAGTTGTAGGATAATTAAATCTGGTTACAGTGATGTAGTATGATGTTTATTGCATCGTTAGGGCTTAAAGGGTTAAGTGACACAAAATTTAAGGTAAGCGCTATCACGACTATAATTATTTCTTTTTTTAGCC
Source organism: Flabesymbios commensalis (assembly GCA_964017125.1). NCBI lineage: Eukaryota > Metazoa > Annelida > Polychaeta > Terebellida > Flabelligeridae > Flabesymbios > Flabesymbios commensalis. Next base: position 93,029,284 of record OZ024908.1, read on the forward strand.
GTTCAAATCACAGTCATTGTGAACAAAATGAGTGTTTAAAACATCAACATTAGCAAATGTTTGGTCTCGAATTACACAAAAAAAATTGTCATTTTTATCCGCTTGAAATTGTGGGTCGCGGTAGCGAGACAACTTAAAGTTGATTAAAAATTAACCCTTCCAACGCGGGGACCGTCCTTAGACGTCAGAGTTTCGATTCTGACGTCCAAAGACGGGCCCCGCGCTGAAAGAATTAAATTATTTACAATGGCCGTACACCCATAATATAGGTATTCAAATTAAGCAGAAAGAGCTAACGAAGACATTTATGATGACTTAAAATAAAAAAAAACACCTTTGGTCTAAATGGTTTATACAAAAATATTTCAGCTTCAAGGGACATGCCCAGGTCTAAAATCATCAAAAATCGGTGATTTTATTTTAGCTTATCAATATGACCATATGATGTAAACATGTCCATGGACAAGAACTGCAAAAGTTTGATATAGATATAGAGACGAAATTCCTGATTTCTAATTATTGACAACCATGTCAAAAATAAGAAATACGATGGGGATGGATACCATTTTAGCTCAGAATCTGACGTGAAGCGTCCATCTGTAATCCAGATGATCCCACAATGAAGCGCTGTCTCTGTACAGGTCATCTGTAACCTGCGCGTTTTAATTAAATGCTAAAAAACAAAAACAAAAATTTTAACACTTACGACGCTGAATTATGTTTGCTTAAACAATGGAGACTAAAGGGTTTTTTCAATTTGAAATAATCATAAATTTCCTAGAATTAGTTTTTTTCGTTTCATTTGATTACCTATCTATTCTACGGTTGTTATCAATAACCTAATTATTTCAGTGTGGGGGCCGTCTTAATACGTCAGAATCTGACGTCTAAACGTCAGAATTCTGACGTATAAAGACGGCCCCCGCGCTAAAAGGGTTAATTGGATCCCAACTGCATGACTACGACGGTGTGAATTTAAAGGACAGGACAAAATCATATAAAAACCAATAATTTAAAGATTATATTTAAAACTCATCTTGTGCATGACGTCATATTAATCAGTTGTCAGGGAAGTGACGTCATACATTTTAATTGACATCCAGGTAACATAGTTACCTGAATTGTGGCGCTGTATGGCAACCGTCTCAGTTTCTGATTTAGCTTTCAATACGAATAGCGCTTATCAGAATTCTGAGCGATTATTTCATAACTTCTGTGGTTTATAACCACCAAGCAGACGTAATGACTCGTCTGAAGTTGTTTGCAGTAGGCCTAGGGAGCCTTGGGCCGGGCCTGGTGGTGATGTTGTTAGGCCTGCTTAAGGTTGGTAACCTGATTATAGGATTAACCTAAATACAGGCTACATACCTGTAGGCATCCGAATCAGATATGAAGAATGTTATTTTGCTGATCTGACAGTGACAGGAGGTCACCTGCCAGGTTTATAGGTAAGTCAACCTTATCATTTTCTACTGTAAGTGTTCCAGCCTACGCCCTCCGGTCAGCAGTTGGTCAGAGTTCACTTTTTTAGTTGTATTTGATTTATTTCACTTCAGTGAAACAGTACAGTATACTAGACTACATGATCATAAATAATCATGTCTACCATACTGGCCAACAGTGAACTGAGTAGCCTAGTGTAGTTTTTACATCCAATATATTTTATTCTACGTCAAATATATTTGCATAGTGTGAAATCAGAAACGTAATTGGCAATTGGTCAGATGATCTGCATAGGCATAGGCGTACAGTAGAGGATATGATAGGATAGCATGTTAGTGTACCTTTCAAAGCATATCATCACATCATATATGAGTACGTAGTACTAAGCCATGACAAGAACCCCTTGCCTTATGATTATCGGGCGAGTGAAGGAAAACACATTCTATAGCCCACCATGCCGTATCACCCCACCCTTACGTCATCATCTATTCATCATTCATATCATCAATGATCAAAGGACTGTACTGTTTTTATCGTATTACAATGCCACTTATCCTTTTCAAGCAGGAATTTTTCATTGTCATCTGCATCCACTACAAGCAGCGAATTGCTGTCGCAATTCTCGCCTTGTAGTGGATGAAGATGACTTGAAGTGGGTGGCAAATTAGAAAAAATGACCATGTATTAGTAAGCCAGTTTCATGGATATTTTCATTCCAAAACCCCTAGTTTTTAGGAATTTTCAGTCTATTTGCAGGGATGTAAAATTATGCTTTAATGCATCGTCAGGGCTCAAAGGGTTAAAGAGGCCTATCACCCCACCCTCACGTAATCATCTATTCACCATTCATCTCATCAAAAGACTGCACTGTTTTTATTGTATCACAATGCCACTTAAAGAGGCTATGACTATGTGGGATGACATCAATTTGAGTTTTTTGTTTTGTATGAAGTAGTTTATCCCGCACATCATGATTTCATTTTATTCATTTTTTTTGGATTTAAAAAACATTTTTATTCAACATTTCTAAGAATTTAGATATACCGGTAACCTAAACAAACTACTTGTACACATAAAGGATGATTGGATGTTAGTAAAGCATTGGGCCACATGTTAATGCAGTCGACCCAGTGTCGGGCAGACAATCGGTGCTTCAGGGGAACCCCCCCCCCCCCCCAATCCTGCAGTTTCGCACACCAATTAGCCCTATAACCTTCAATGTGTATTTAACCCTTTAACCTTCAATGTGTATTTAACCCTTTAACCTTCAATGTGTATCTAACCCTTTAACCTTCAATGTGTATTTAACCCTTTAACCTTCAATGTGTATTAACCCTTTAACCTTCAATGTGTATTTAACCCTTTAACCTTCAATGTGTATTTAACGCTTTAACATTCAATGTGTATTTAACCCTTCACCTTCAATGTGTATCTAACCCTTCAACCTTCAATGTGTATCTAACCCTTTAACCTTCAATGTGTATTTAACGCTTTAACCTTCAATGTGTATTTAACCGTTTAACCTTCAATGTGTATTTAACCCTTTGACCTTCAATGTGTATCTAACCCTTTAACCTTCATTGTGTATCTAACCCTTTAACTGTCTATGTGTATTGAACCCTTTAACCTTCAATGTGTATCTAACCCTTTAACCTTCAATGTGTATTTAACCGTTTAACCTTCAATGTGTATTTAACCCTTTGACCTTCAATGTGTATCTAACCCTTTAACCTTCATTGTGTATCTAACCCTTTAACTGTCAATGTGTATTGAACCCTTTGACCTTCAATGTGTATCTAACCCCTTAACCTTCAATGTGTATCTAGCCCTTTAACCTTCAATGTTTATCTAACCCTTTAGCTGTCAATGTGTATTTAACCCTTTAACTGTTAATGTATATCTAACCCTTTAACCTTTAAGGTGTATCTAACCCTTTACCCTCCAATGTGTATCTAACCCTTTAACCTTCAATGTGTATTTACCGCTTTAACCTTCAACGTGTATCTAACCCTTTAACTGTCAATGTGTATTGAACCTTTTAACCTTCAATGTGTATCTAACCCTTTAACCTTCAATGTGTATCTAACCCTTTAACCTTCAATGTGTATCTAACCCTTTAACCTTTAATGTGTATCTAACCCTTTAACCTTTAATGTGTATCTAACCCTTTAACCTTTAAGGTGTATCTTACCCTTTAACCTTCAATGTGTATCTAACCCTTTAACCAACAATGTGTTTCTAACCATTTAACCTTCAATGTGTATCTAACCCTTTAACCTTTAATGTGTATCTAACCAGGGCTTTAACTGTCAATGTGTATCTAACCCTTTAACCTTCAATGTGTATCTAACCAGGGCTTTAACTGTCAATGTGTATCTAACCCTTTAACCTTCAACGTTTATCTAACCCTTTAACTGTCAATGTGTATTGAACCCTTTAACCTTTAAGGTGTATCTAACCCTTTAACCTTCAATGTGTATCTAACCCTTTAACCTTCAATGTGTATCTAACCCTTTAACCTTCAACGTTTATCTAACCCTTTAACTGTCAATGTCTGTTTAACCCTTTAACCTTTAATGTATATCTAACCCTTTAGCTGTTAATGTGTGTTTACCCTTTAACCTTCAATGTGTATCTAACCCTTTAACCTTTAAGGTGTATCTAACCCTTTAACATTTAATGTGTATCTAACCATTTAACCATTAATGTGTATCTAAACCTTTAACCATCAATGTGTATCAAACCAGGGCTTTAACTGTCAATGTGTATCTAACCCTTTAACATTCAATGAATTTGATTGACTATTATTAAAAGTTATTCATTTAGACGTCAATTCAGACGTCAATTCTCAACCGTTTTCGATGTAGTTTTGCAGGCACCATCGGCTGGTATTACGACAACTTAAGTGTAAATTTGGCAAAGTTTGATTAATTATTGCAGAAGTTATTATTGAGCTTGGTGTGAAATTTGATTGACTATTATTAAAAGTTATTCATTTCGACTCAATTCAGACGTCAATTCTCAACGGTTTTCCATGTAGTTTTGCAGGCAACATCGGCTGTTATAAATTAACCTTGAATGTGGAAATAACCTTTTAACCTTTAATGTGTATCTAACCCTTTAACCTTCAATGTGTATCTATCCCTTTAGCCTTCAATGTGTATTTAACCCGTTAATCTTGAATGTGTAGTTAAACCTTTAACCTTCAATGTGTGTCTAACCCTTTAACCTTGAATGTGTATCTAACCCTTTAACCTTCAATGTGTATTTAACTCATTAGCTTTAACCTTGAATGTGGAGTTAACCTTTTAACCTCCAATGTGTATCTAGCTCTTTAACCTTTAATGTGTATCTAACCCTTTAACCTTCAATGTGTATCTAGCCATTTAACCTTTAATGAGTATCTAACCCTTCAACCTTCAATGTTTAGTTAACCCTTCAACCTTCAATGTGTATCTAACCCTTTAACCTTCAATTTGTATCTAACCCTTTAACCTTTAATGTGTATTAACCCTTTAACCATCAATGTGTATCTAACCCTTTAACCTTCAATGTGTATCAAACCAGGGCTTTAACTGTCAATGTGTATCTAAACCTTTAGCTGTTAATGTGTGTTTAACCCTTTAACCTTCAATGTGTATCTAACCCTTTAACTTTGAATGTGTATCTAACCCTTTAGCCTTCAAAGTGTATCTAACCCTTCAACCTTCAATGTGTAGTTAACCCTTTAACCTTCAATGTGTATCTAACCCTTTAACCTTCAATGTGTATCTAACCCTTTAACTTTGAATGTGTAGTTAACCCTTTAACCTTCAATGTGTATCTAACCCTTCAATCTTCAATGTGTATCTAACCCTTTAACTTTGAATGTGTAGTTAATCCTCTAGCCTTCAATGTGTATCTAACCCTTTAACCTTCAATGTGTATCTAACACTTGAACCTTCAATGTGTATCCAACCCTTTACCCTTCAATGTGTATCTAACCCTTTAACTGTCAATGTGTATCTAACCCTTTAACCTTCAATGTGTTTCTAACCCTTTAACCTTCAATGTGTATCCAACCCTTGAACCTTCAATGTGTAGTTAACCCTTTAACCTTCAATGTGTATTCAAACCTTTAACTGTCAATGTGTATCTAACCCCTTAACTGTCAATGTGTATTTAACCCTTTAACCTTTAATGTGTATTAACCCTTCAACCTTCAATGTGTATCTAACACTTTAACCTTCAATGTGTATTTAACCCTTTAACCTTCAATGTGTATTTAACCCTTTAACCTTTAATGTGTATTTAACGCTTCAACCTTCAATGTGTTTTTAACCCTTTAACCTTTAATGTGTATCTAACCCTTTAACCTTCATTGTGTATCTAACCCTTCAACCTTCATTGTGTATCTAACCCTTTAACCCTTTAACCTTCAATGTGTATTTAACCCTTTAACCTTCAATGTGTATCTAACCCTTTAACCTTCAATGTGTATCTAACCCTTTAACTGTCAATGTGTATCTAACCCTTTAACCTTCAATGTGTATTTAACCCTTTAACTTTCATTGTGGATCTAACCCTTTAACCTTCAATGTGTATCTAACCCTTTAACTGTCAATGTGTATCTAACCCTTTAACCTTCATTGTGTATCTAACCCTTCAACCTTCATTGTGTATCTAACCCTATAACCTTCAATGTGTATTTAACCCTATAACCTTCAATGTGTATTTAACCCTTTAGCCTTCAATGTGTATCTAACCCTTTAACCTTCAATGTGTATTTAACCCTTTAACCTTCAATGTGTATTTGACCCTTTAACCTTCAATGTGCATTTAACCCTTCAACCTTTAATGTGTATCCAACCCTTTAACCTTTAATGTGTATTAAACCCTTTAACCTTCAATGTGTATCTTTTAACTGTCATTGTGTATCTAACCCTTTAACTGTCAATGTGTATTTAACCCTTTACCCTTCAATGTGTATCTAACCCTTTAACCTCCAATGCGTATTTACCCCTTTAACCTTCAATGTGTATCTAACCCTTTAACCTTCGATGTGTAGTTAACCCTGTAACTGTCAATGTGTATTTACCCTTTAACCTTCAATGTGTATCTAACCCTTTACCCTTAAATGTGTATTTAACCCTTTAACCTTCACTGTGTATCTAGCCCTCTAACCTTCAATGTGTATCTAACTCTTTAACCTTCAATGTGTATCTAACCCTTTGACCTTGAATGTGAAGTTAACCCTTTAACCTTCAATTTGTATCTAACCCTTCAACCTTCAATGTGTATGTAACCCTTTAACCTTCAATGTGTATCTAACCCTTTAACCTTGACTGTGAAGTTAACCCTTTAACCTTCAATGTGTATTTATCCCTTTAACCTTCAATGTGTATGTAACCCTTTAACCTTCAATGTGTATCTAAACCTTTAACCTTCAATGTGTATCTAACCATTTAGCTGTTAATGTGTGTTTAACCCTTTAACCTTCAATGTGTATCTAACCCTTTAACCTTCAATGTGTATCTAACCCTTTAACCTTCAATGTGTATCTAACCCTTTAACCTTCAATGTGTATCCAACCCTTTAAACTTCAATGTGTAGTTAACTCTTCAACCACCTTCAATGTGTATCTAACCCTTTAACCTTCAATGTGTATTCAAACCTTCAACTGTCAATGTGTATCTAATCCTTTAACTGTCAATGTGTGTTTAACCCTTTAACCTTGAATGTGTATTTAACCCTTTAACCTTCAATGTGTATCTAACCCTTTAACCTTCAATGTGTAACCTTTAACTGTCAATGTGTATCTAACCCTTTAATTGTCAATGTGTATTTAACCCTTTAACCTTTATTGTGTATTTAACCCTTTAACCTCCAATGTGTATCTGACCCTTTAACCTTTAATGTGTATTAAACCCTTTAACCTTCAATGTGTATCTAACCCTTTAACCTTCAATGTGTATCCTTAAACTGTCAATGTGTATCTAACCCTTTAACTGTCAATGTGTATTTAACCCTTTAACCTTCAATGTGTATTTAACCCTTTAACCTTCAATGTGTATTTAACCCTTTAACCTTCAATGTGTATCTAATCATTTAACCTTCAATGTGTATTTAACCCTTTAACCTTCAATGTGTATCTACCTCTTTAACCTTCAATGTGTATCTACCTCTTTAACCTTCAATGTGTATCCTTTAACTGTCAATGTGTATCTAACCCTTTAACTGTCAATGTGTATTTAACCCTTTAACCTTCAATGTGTGTTTACCCTTTAACCTTCAATGTGTATCTAACCCTTTAACTGTCAATGTGTATCTAACCCTTTAACCTTCATTGTGTATCTAATCCTTTAACCTTCAATGTGTATTTAACCCTTTAACTTTCAATGTGTATTTAACCCTTTAACCTTCATTGTGTATCTAATCCTTTAACCTTCAATATGTATTTAACCCTTTAACCTTCAATGTGTATCTAACCCTTCAACCTTCAATGTGTATGTAACCCTTTAACCTTCAATGTGTATCTAACCCTTTAACCTTCCATGTGTATCTAACCCTTTAACCTTTAATGTGTATCTAACCCTTTAGCCTTCAATGTGTATCTAACCCTTTAACCTTTAATGTGTATTTGACCCTTTAAACTTCAATGTATATTTAACCCTTAAACCTTCAATGTGTATCTAACCCTTCAACCGTTAATATGTTTAACCTTCAATTTGTATTTACCCGTTTAACCTCTAAAGTGTATTTAACCCTTTAACCTACAATGTGTATTTAACCCTTTAACATTCAATGTGTATTTAACCCTTTAACTTTCAAAGTGTATTTAACCCTTGAACTGTCAAGGTGCATTTAACCCTTTAGCTTTCAATGTTTGTTTAACCTTCAATGTGTATTTAACCCTTTAACCTTCAATGTGTATTTAACCCTTTAGCCTTCAATGTGTATCTAAGCCCTTTAACCTTCAATGTGTATCTAACCCTTTAACTGTAAATGTGTATCTAACCCTTTAACTGTGAATGTGTATTTAACCCTTTAACCTTCAATGTGTATTTAACCCTTTAGCCTTCAATGTGTATCTAACCCTTTAACCTTGAATGTGTATCTAACCCTTTAACCTTCAATGTGTATTTAACCCTTTAGCCTTCAATGCGTATCTAACCCTTTAACCTTCAATGCTTATCTAACCCTTTAGCCTTCAATGTGTATTTAACCCTTCAACCTTCAATGTGTATCTAACCCTTTACCCTTCAATGTGTATCTAACCCTTTAACCTTCAATGTGTATTTACCCCTTTAGTCTTCAATGTGTATTTAACCCTTTACCCTTCAATGTGTATCTAACCCTTTAACCTTCAATGTGTAACTAACCCTTTAACTGTCAATGTGTATTTACCCTTTATCCTTCAATGTGTTTTTCACTCTCTAACCTCCAATGTGTATTTATTCCTTCAACCTTCAATGTGTATTTAACCATTTAACCTTCAATGCGCATTTAACACTGTAACCTTCAATGTGTATTTAACCCTCTAACCTTCAATGGGCATCTACCCCTTTAACCTTCAATGTGTATTTAACCCTTTAACCTTCAATGTGTATTTAACACTTTAACCTTTAATGTGTGTTTAACCCTTTAACCTTCAATGTATATTTAACCTTTTAACCTTCAATGTATCTAACCCTTTAACTGTCAATGCGTATCCAACCCTTTAACCTTCAATGTGTATTTAACCCTTCAACCTTCAATGTGCATTTAACCCTTTCACATTCAATTTTTATCTAACCCTTTACCATTCAACGTATATCTAACCCTTTAACCTTCAATGTGTATTTAACCCTTTAGCCGTCAATGTGTATCTAACCCTTTAACCTTCAATGCGTATATAACCCTTCAGCCTTCAATGTGTATCTAACTCTTTAACCTTCAATGCGTATCTAACCCTTTAACCTTCAATGCGTATCTAACCCTTTAACCTTCAATGCGTATCTAACCCTTTAACCTTCAATGTGTATTTAACCCTTTAACCTTCAATGTGTATCTAACCCTTAACTGTCAATGCGTATCTAACCCTTTACCTTCAATGTGTATCTAACCCTTTAACCTTCAATGTATTTTTAGCCCTTTAACCTTCAATGTGTATCAAATCCTTTAACCTTCAATGTGTATTTAACTCTTTAACCTTCAATGTGTATCTAACTCTTTAACCTTCAATGTGTATCTAACCCTTTAACTGTCAATGCGTATCTAACCCTTTACCTTCAATGTGTATCTAACCCTTTAACCTGCAATGTATATTTAACCCTTTAACCTTCAATGTGTTTCTAACACTTTAACTGTCAATGCGTATCTAACCCTTTACCTTCAATGTGTATCTAACCCTTTAACCTTCAATGTATATTTAACTCTTTAACCTTCAATGTGTATCTAACCCTTTAACCTTCAATGTGTATTTAACTCTTTAACCTTCAACGTGTATCTAACCCTTTAACCTTCAATGTGTATTTAACCCTTTAACCTTCAATGTGTATCTAACCCTTTAACTGTCAATGCGTATCTAACCCTTTACCTTCAATGTGTATCTAACCCTTTAACCTTCAATGTATATTTAACTCTTTAACCTTCAATGTGTATCTAACCCTTTAACCTTCAATGAGTATCTAACCCTTTAACTGTCAATGTGCATTTAACCCTTCAACTGTCAAGGTGTATTTAACCCTTTAACCTTCAATGTGTATTTAACCCTTTAACCTTCAATGTTTATCTAACCCTTTAACCTTCAATGTGTTTCTAACCCTTTAACCTCCAATGTGTATTTAACCCTTTAACCTTCAATGTGTATTTAACCCTTTAACCTTCAATGTGTATCTAACCCTTTAACTTTGAATGTGTAGTTAACCCTCTAGCCTTTAATGTGTATCTAACCCTTTCGCCTTCAATGTGTATTTAACCCTTTAATTTTCAATGTGTATTTAACCTTTTACCCTTTAATGTGTATTTAACCCTTTAACCTCCAATGTCTATTTAACCCTTTAACCTTCAATGTGTATTTAACCCTTTAACCTTCAATGTGTATTTAACCCGTTAATCTTCAACGTGTACTTAAACCCCTCAACCTTTATTGTTTATTTAACCACTTAACCTTAAATGTGTATTTAACCCTTTAACTGTCAAGGTGTGTCTAACCCTTTAACCTTCAATGTGCATCTAACCCTTTAACCTTCAATGTGTATTTAACCCTTTAACCTTCAATGTGTTTCTAACCCTTTAACCTCAAATGTGTATTTAACACTTTAACCTTCAATGTGTATTTAACCTTTTAACCTTCAATGTGTATTTAACCCTTTAACCTTTAATGTGTATTTAGCCCTTTAATCTTCAATGTGTATTTAACACTTTAACCTTCAATGTGTATTTAACCCTTTAACCTTCAATGTGTATCTAACCCTTTAACCTTCAATCTGTATCTAACCCTTTATTCTTCAATGTGTATTTCACCCCTTAACCTTCAATGTGTATTTAACCCTTTACCGTTCAATGTGTATTTAACCCTCTAACCTTTAATGTGTATTTAGCCCTTTAATCTTCAATGTGTATTTAACACTTTAACCTTTAATGTGTATTTAACCCTTTAACCTTCAATGTGTATCTAACCCTTTAACCTTCAAGGTGTATTTAACCCTTTAACCTTCAATGTGTATCTAACCCTTTAACCTTCAATGTATATTTAACTCTTTAACCTTCAATGTGTATCTAACCCTTTAACTGTCAAGGTGTACTTAACCCTTCCCCCTTCAATGTGTATCTAACCCTTTAACCTTTAATGTGTATTTAACCCTTTAACCTTCGATGTGTATCTAACCCTTCAACTGTCTAAGTGTATCTAACCCTTTAGCCTTCAATGTATATTTAACCCTTTACCCTTCAATGTGTATTTAACCCTTTCACATTCAATTTGTATCTAACCCTTTAACCTTCAATGTGTATCTAACCCTTTAACCTTCAATGTGTATTTAACCCTTTAACCTTCAATGTGTTTCTAACCCTTTAACCTCCAATGTGTATTTAACCCTTTGACCTTCAATGTGTATTTAACCCTTTAACCTTCAATGTGTATTTAACCCTTTAACCTTTAATGTGTATTTAGCCCATTAATCTTCAATGTGTATCTAACCCTTTAACCTTCAATGTGTTTCTAACCCTTTAACCTCCAATGTGTATTTAACCCTTTAACCTTCAATGCGTATTTAACACTTTAACCTTCAATGTGTATTTAACCCTTTAACCTTCAATGTGTATCTAACCCTTTAACCTTCAATCTGTATCTAACCCTTTGATCTTCAATGTGTATTTCACCCCTCAACCTTCAATGTGCATTTAATCCTTTAACCTTCAATGTGTATCTAACCCTTCAACCTTCAATCTGTATCTAACCCTTTAACCTTCAATGTGTATTTCACCCCTTAACCTTCAATGTGTATTTAACCCTTTACCCTTCAATGTGTATTTAACCCTCTAACCTTTAATGTGTATTTAACCCTTTAACCTTCAATGTGTATTTAACACTTTAACCTTCAATGTGTATCTTACCCTTTAACCTTCAATGTGTATCTAACACTTTAACCTTCAATGTGTATCTAACCCTTTAACCTTGAATGTGTATCTAACCCTTTAACCTTGAATGTGTATTTAACCCTTTAACCTTGAATGTGTATTTAACCCTTTAACCTTCAATGTGTTTAACTGTCAATGTATATTTGACCCTTTAATTGTCAAGGTGTATTTACCTATTTAAGTGTCAACTGTATTCTACCCTTGTAGTTAAATGTTTTTATTCAAGATCAGTACGCTATATAACTTCAAATAAATTTATTTTTCAAAATTGACATGTTAACATATGCTGTCACTTTAAGTTTTGAACTTGATCGAATACTTATAACATACAGTCCCAGTACATAAGATTCAAGTCCCAGTGCCAATGATAGCGTGCCAAGAATATGAGAAGTGTCACTATGCCGTGAAGCAAGAAGTCGCGGGCTCGACCCTGTCCACTGGTACACTGGCGATCTCTGTCAGTCAGAAACCAACCATCGGCTTCATTCTCTTGGCTCCCACTCTCACTCTTGCTTTTGCTGGCTGTTTTGCTTCCCGTTTTGCTTTCCGTCTTGCTTCCTGTTTTGCTTCCACTTTTGCTTCCACTTTTGCTCTTGCTTCTGCTTCCTGAGGAACACGTCGCCTCAGACACAGTGAGCAGGGAAGCTGAAAAATACAATGTTATGTAAAGTTCACTATGTAATTGAAACCTCCTCCCCCACGGAGTGTGGCACCGCCTATGGGTTTGATCTTGCTAAACTTTTATCCTGTTTCTCGCGACTATATTTTATATGTGCCGTCAAGTAGGCTATATAGGGCACATAGTTAGGCACACAAACAATTTTAATTGCAAACGTTGAGTATTCGCCGATGACCTTATTACTTTACTTGGCTATATCTCAACATTGCCCCGCCAGCCGCCATGATGGCCATCTTATCGTCTGGCCATCCGTCTAGTGGCAGCACACAGTGTTGGGGCTCCCGATGCTACATTCTACGTGGTCACAGTACATTTACTGTATTTTACTATCCGGCCTAGTCGGCGGCACCTTTTGAAACCGATTATATAACAGCGTCCTAATGTCTACACAGATGTGAAGCCACAGTACATTTTCAGTATTAAACACTGCTACCGGGCCTCACATGCTTGACAGAACATCCTTTTCTAGTCTGTATTTCAAATAGAAAACGCTAAACTGACCTGAAGTTAACATTTAACCCTAAAAGCGATGACAATTTTTGAAAAAAATGGAGACAAAAGGGTTTTTATCCCCCGGCCGTAGGGGAAGGGGAATTTTTAATCGCGCCAGGATTCTGTTCAGCGTCCGGCGTCACGTTTTCTTGTGAGCGCAAAAACTCAAAAACTACTGGTCAAATCTTTTTGAAATTTTAACATGACATTCCTAGCAGCATGGGGATGTGCAAGTGATTTTTTAGAGATGCTACCAAAATTCAAAATGGCCGCCAGAGGGCAACTCTAAATTTTTTTGTGGGTGCAAAAACTTATAGTCAGAAATTATTTAAATTTTACTATCACATTCCCCGTGATATAGGGATGTGCAGGTGACTTTTTTAAGATTTTACTAAAATTCAAAATGGCCGTACTGATCTTGAAAAAAACCCATTTAACTAAAAGGGTAGAATACAGTTTGACACTTAAATAGGTAAATACACCTTGACAACTTTAATTTTTTGGGGGGCGTATAAACTTAAAAAAATTGTTTGGTCAATTTTTTTTTAAATTTTAACATCACATTCCTATAGCAACATGGGGATGTGCAAGTGATTTTTTAAAGATGCTACCAAAATTCAAAATGGCCGCCAGAGGTCAACTCCAAATTTTTTTGTGGGCGCAAAAAATCTAAAACTCAAAGTCAGAAATTATTCGAATTTTACTATCACATTTCCCACGATATGGAGATGTGCAAGTGATTTTTTTAAGGTTTTACTGAAATTCAAACTTTATATTTTCTTGTGGGCGCAAAAACTGAAAAGTTGCAATCAGTAATAATTCACATTGTACAATCTTATTACCCACCAACTGGAAATGAGCATGTGATTTTACTGAAATTTAAAATGGCCACCACAAATCAACTTTTTAAATATTTGTGATCGCAAAAAGTCTAACCTAATTTATGGCGGGGGATGATATAGGACTTCAGTCCTCGTGTTTCAATTTGAATACCTATGATATGGGTTTACGACCATTACAAATATTTTTATTCTTACAGTGCGGGGATCGATTGTAGACGTACGTACAGACGTTTGATTTTGACGACTAAAGTCGATCTTCGCGCTGTAAGGGTGAAAGGTCCTAGTTATACATTTACCACTTGAAGTTGTGTCTCGCTTAAGCGACCCACAACTTCGGGTGGGTAAAAATAATTGTATTTAATTAAGTGCATACAATCTGAATATAAATATATTTATATATACAGTATATACAGTATATATATATATATATATATATATATACTTATATATACAGTATAACATAGTGGTCTCGATCACGTTAATGTAACATTTCTGCAAGTTTCCAGCAGTAGCTATTGAACTCCCTTAAATCGTTGCTGTTTTGGCCAAAGTCAAACAAGAGGAGCTGGTGACTTTTCAGCAACCTTTAAAGTGATAAGATATTTTTATGTAAACCAAGAGAAAAAAGTTTTTTTTCATCATCAAAAATGGCTTAGTTAGCCCTCTCTCCACCATTTGAATACCTATATGTTTGTGTCTAAAGCCATAAAAAATATTTTACTCTTTTAGTGCGTGAGTCAGACTCTGGCGTCTAAAGTCGATCCCTAGGCTGAATGGGTTAAACTGTTATTACTACCGTTTGTAATTTATAAAAACTACGATTCTTTCACGCTAACCCACTTTGTAAGCTATTCCCTCAGTGATTTTATTTACAGGCCTCCCCCCCCCCCCCCCCCCCTGCTGTCAGTAGGCCACACGCTTCCAGGTGAGCGAACATATGGTGAGTGACAGGTTATCTGGCACCAACTAATGTTAGTGACATTTATGTTGCAGTTGTCTTGATCACAGCATGGATAACCATCCTGGACACAATCATTACAATCACAGAGGTAACCTATGGTGAGCGCCATGTTATCTTTCCAGGCTAAGATGTCTAGCACGTGCTAATATTAGTGACATATCCATTACAGTTACCTTGATCACAGCATTGATAAAAGATATGTGAGGAAGTGAATATTGCTTTACGTCGCTTTCTGCACAAGCATTGCAATGGTAAAAACTATAGCTATATAGCTATATAGCTACAATGATAAACAGCAGTAACTGCTTACTTTTTAAGTAAGCAGTTACTGCTGTTTGCCTTTGCTCATATGGTGAACGACAGGTTGTCTAATACTTACTGATGCTGGTGACATCTCTGTTACAGTTGTTTTCATCACAGCAGAGATAACAGATCTGGACGCCGTCATTACAGCTGCCGTCACACTCTGGTTGAGTTGGACAACACGTGGCGTTCGCAGCCACGCATTTCATCTCGATTTTCTGGTCACCATTTGAGCGCGCCTTTACAGCGGCCATGCATCTCTGTTGAAATGAAGAACATAGAAAATACTGTATGTCATATACGCTGTTTTAATATATTTTCACCATTATTAATGGAAACAGTGAATGAATAGAGAAAGGAATAAATGAATAAATGGATGAATGAATAATTAAATGAATGAATGAATGAATGAATGAATGAATGAATGAATGAATGAATGAATGAATGAATGAATGAATGAATGAATGAATGAATGAATGAATGAATGAATGAATGAATGAATGAATGAATGAATATTATTAATAATGAAAGGAATAGAGAAAGGAATAAATGAATGAATGAATGGATGAATAATTGAATGAATGAATGAATGAATGAATGAATGAAATAATGAATGAATGAATGAATTAATGAATGAATGAATGAATGAATGAATAAATGAATGAATGAATAAATGAACGAATGCATGAATTAATAAATGAATGAATGAATGAATGAATGAATGAATGAATGAATGAATGAATCGTTGAATGGATGAATGAATGAATGCATCGATAAATGAATGAATGAAAGAATGAATGAATTAATGAATGAATGAATGAATGAATGGGTGAATAAATGAATGAATAAATAAATGATTGAGTGAATAAATGAGTAAATGCATAAATGAATGAATAAGTGAAAGAATGAATGAAAGGATTAATGAATAAAATGAGTGAGTGGATGAATGAAAAATGAATTAATAAATGGTTATCTGACCTGATTTCCAGAGGGACACGTGACTGCATTATCTCCAGTACAGCCACTGTGGTCATCTTCAAGGCAGGACATACAACTCAGACCTAGAGCAAACAGAAACAATAACAAATAAAAAACAATGATAATATGTATGTCGATGACGAAAAACCGTGGTCTGTTTGATCGAGCAAAGTGTTTAGATTTAAAATTTGAGATTATTGCATTTACTTCGAACCAAATTAATTAAGAAAACATGTATATGATATAATACCGCGGAATCTCTCATCATTATCAAAGCCTTAAAAAGAGCATTGGCAGAGATAGCTTTTGATGATTATTAACTGATGAAAACCCTCATCCATATTAAAGATTTTTTGTTTTTTAGAAAGAAGCTACATTTAATCATATATCACATAAAACGAGTTGTTTAACCCTTACAACGCTGAAATAGTTTGATATAAACTTTGGAGAGCAAATGTTTTTTTCAATTTGAAATTATCATAAATGTCTTAGTTAGATATTTCCGCTTCATTTAAATACCTATAGTTTATGGGTCTACGGCCACTATAAATATTTAATTATTTCAATGCAGAGATTTTAGACGTCGGATTCTGATGTCTATAAAGTCGATCCCCGCGATAAAAGTGTTAATACAATGTTATGACATTTGGGACGAAAAGCAAGACAATACATAAAATCTGTACGTATTTGGGACAATTTATTGTCTATGAACTCGGAATGAAAACAATTAAGAATAAATAAACAATAAAACCTGCTACTCGGGCTGCATCAATCACACAGAACAACACAAAAGTTTTCAAGACGGCGCGCATTTTGTCAGGCGTTCGATCTCTCAACCAAAAGCAAATGACTCTTCTGCTTCGATTTCGTTGGCGACAACTGCTTAAGACACTTGCTTTGTTTTGGCGACAAGGAGGGTACTTTAAATTTTAGTCACATATCCGATACAAGACGATGCATATAAACTGGGCCGCTGTCAAATTATGTTTGTAAAACGCCCCACCAAACACGATATGTGTTGATCCAATGTTGGTTTAATGTTGGGCCACCGTCTACGACGCTGGCCCAACTTTAAACCAACATTGAGCCAATGTATTTTGCTGGGGTTGAACCAACGTGTTTTGTTGTGGGGAAGACACAGGTAGGATTTCCAGGGCTTGTCCAGAAATATCATAAGGAGGGAGGTGCGTAGATGTTGGAGAAGGCATTTAACTGGGCGAAAAATAATGGACAAATAAATATCAAATGTGATATATAAATATATGTATATACGTTTCAATGTATGTTACAAAAAACATAACATCATGAAAATTGTTCAAATAGTTGTGTGCTCAGTTAATCAAATAATTCAATTTGGGAACACGTCTATTTGTCCTCAAATAAAATATCTTTCATCATTTGAAGATGGAAATTGCGTTAGCAATTCCAGCTTCAAATGCATGGAAAGAGATTAACGACTCAGCAAGGGGGCGTATCTACGAAAGGATTGAGGGGCTGGGGGTCTGGGATTTCAATGCTCCAAAAACCTGACAGATTTAAGATTGCCTCAGGTTAATTTTGAACAGTTGGGGGTATGTTTTATTTTCCAGGGCTATGTTTAATTCCTTAAAAAATCCTGAATTGAGCAGCACAAAAGTAAAGAGAGTGCTCCCCGTCCCCCCCCCCCCCTCCTCTTGGAGACGCCCCTGATAGTTACTTTGTGTATCACGCCCAGTGATATACCTTATTAATATGCGCGTCTGTCACAGTGTGTTAAGTGCCTCCAATCATCCATAGATGCCACTACCTCTAAGCCCTTCACCCCTAATAGCGCGGGGATAGACTTTAGTCGTCACAATCTGACGTCTGTGGATGTCAGATTTTTAAAATCCGTTCCATCAGCATGTTAAAGCACAGTTATTGGGAATGGGAAAGACATTTATTATAATTTCAGATTTAAAAAACCCTTGGTCTCCATTGTTTATACAAAAATATTTCAGCGCTTATTGTGTGATACATGAACAACACTTGATACATAACGGGGCCTTATAACTATCCAGAGTTTGACGTACTTACATCATATTGACACAATGCATAAACACACAAGACACTCTTCTTGATACATAACGGGGCCTTGTAACTATCCAGAGTTTGACGTACTTACATCATATTGACACAATGCATAAACACACAAGACACTCATGTCAGACATCCCGTCATAAGTAGGTTTTCACCACCGTCAAGTTTTAGCATTAAGAGCTTAATGGTTTTACTTAGTCTTGTTATATTCTTGTGGTAAACAATATTTGCCGTAACTAAGTAATGCAGTTAGGCCTATAAGTCCGTTGTAGGGCCTATTCCCCGAACCCCAAGTTTTCGCTTGATATAATATATTTTAATTATATATTTAATAGAATTAGGTTATTTTAAATTACTCTGAGATGGGGAAATGTGTCGGATAGTAAATCAAATTGTTAATTATGCTATTAATTGATTACACATTGTTTTCTTTTCGGGGATATTATATCTATTGACATTTGCATAATAAAATATTAAAAAGATTGGCAGCGTCTGAAATTTTACAAATACAAACAATTTAAATTATCAAAACCATCGCTTTAGGGGTGTCACTAATGTTAGCAATGCTACAAAATAAGAACACAGCACGTATTGGATTTGACCACCCACCCCCTAACCGTGAAAGCACAGGATAGGAGAAATATAAAAAAACGGCC
The DNA here is from genome assembly GCA_964017125.1 of Flabesymbios commensalis. NCBI lineage: Eukaryota > Metazoa > Annelida > Polychaeta > Terebellida > Flabelligeridae > Flabesymbios > Flabesymbios commensalis. The sequence goes on from OZ024908.1 coordinate 93,048,298, forward strand.
GCTTAATATATCAGTTGATTGGTGAAATATATCGTGCGCTGTCACCTTATATCTGTTTTTTTTAATTATGGCTTAATGGTTACTTTGCTTTGGCTTTCAATATAGTTATTATTACCACAAAAACACGAATGTTATTACTTTATATTAACTCTTAAACCGCCAGTACCGATTATATTCGTTTTTTATGTTTTTCATCAGCATATTGCGTATCAGCTTTTAAACATATTGAAGATAAAACACGACATCAATCTGCAAGAATTAAAAAATAGTTGACCTCCATTTTGTCAAATCTGCATAATTTTCACTTACTTGAAGTTGTGGATCACGTCAGCGAGACACAACTTCGAGTGGGTGAAAATTCTAATTGATTAATTTGGCGGTAAAAGTGTTTCGAAACAAGATGACTAAATAAAAACGTTAATTCAGCTGTCAGGGGGAGTGCATGTTATAAAACATAAAATTGTTTCCTAATATGTCACGTAAACAGCGACAAAATTGTTTTTCAAAGAAAAAGACATTTTTTACAGAAATAAATATGTACAATATTTCTTTCATATATATTTTATATGAATCTACCAAAATATTTACTTCTTAGAATTGTGTGTTGTTGTTTTTTATTATTTTTCATTATGTGACGTAATATCCCAGACGTTTCATAATAGACCTAAATATCAACTTGGATCAAGGTGTGTCTATATAAATATGATAAAGAGTCGGACATGTATCTCTTCATTCAGAATTGGGTGGATTAACTTGGCCGACCGACTCGAAAATGGAACCACTTTTGATTATATGATGGGCCCGACTGTAGTGTATTTCTTTTGTTTGCAATATAATGAAATTTCTGAAATCAACTTTATTAGTAATTACTACCAAATGAGGTCAATTTTTGAGACTGCGACAACTATGAAAAAGTATCAATAAGCGACCACAAAGAGATTGCCATATTACAGTACATATTTATTCTAACACTAAAGTCAGTGTAGCTACAGCATGAAATCTATTTGTCTGTAATGAGACATACAACAGTCACATAGAAACACATACAACAGTACATGGCAGTGGCGAATCCAGAATGTGCAAGAGGAGGGGGCCTAAGCCACATTTTGGCTGATAAAAGGGGTGTTAACGTCACTTTATTCCAAAAAATGCATGAAAATGCAATACTTTTCAACAATAAGGAGGGGGGGCGTACGCCGGGTACACCCTATGCTGGATCCGCCACTGCATGGTCATATAGAGAGACATACATAATGTACTTGTCAAATAGAAAGATTCTATAATGCCTTTAATAAGACATACATACCATCCTCTTGGATATAAAAGGGTGTATCTGCCACTTTACAAAGTGGCAGATACACCCTTTCATATTCAAAGGGACAATATGTATTGGTCACATGGTAAGACATACACCTGTACTGCCATGCCAAGCAAAAAGTCAGTAACTGCCAACTACAGAGTAAGCAGTTTGGTTTTGCAAAACCATGAAATATTTTATATAAACCAAGAGAACACATTTTTTTCAATCAGAAATCATTATCAATGTCTTAGTCAGCACTTTCCGGCTCATTTGTATACGTATGTTATGGGTTTACAGCTAATATAAATATTTGACCCCTTTCAGCTCAGAGACGGTCTTAATACGTGACAATCACCTGACGTATAAAGACGGTCCCTGCGCTGAAAGGGTTAACCATCCAGTAACTGACTCAATTGTGTTTTCATGATCTTCACTTGGGGATATTTAAATGGCAACTATACAATACCGGGGTGATTTTCACGTGGAAAATTCACCTCTTCATTGGATAGGAGATCAACCCTATTAAATAAACCACAGTACATGAGCCAAGTATAGCCTGAAAACTTGAGCAATTGATATGTGTCGCCAAAAAGATCTGGAGAAGGTCGTAGGAATACATTTGCTCTCCTTCTCCAAGATATTTTAGCATTTTGTATTGATTTACCAATTCCTTTATATATAAGCTTGGTCAATTAGTGTACATGCATAAGATATCGCCTATTGTCATGATTGTTGAGTTACAGTTACTGTCATTTGGGCCTATGGCCAATATACATTTTCAATTCTTTCAGCATGGGCACCGACTTCTGACGGAAGCCGATCCCTGTGTTGAAAGGGTTAAAACATGTAGAGGCATAATATATCACCTATTGTCATGATTGGTGAGGATTTGTCAATGGCGAGAGTATAATGGAAAGGGATTCTCTTTAAAATGATGTTTTAATGTTGGGCCAGCGTCGCAGACGTTGGGCCAACATTAAAACACCATTGTTGATTGGTGAGGATTTGTCAATGGCGAGAGTATAATGGAAAGGGATTCTCTTTAAAATGCATTTTGATACAAGATTGTAATTCTGAAAAAAACAATGAGAGACTCTCTGTAGCTACTTGTAAAAAATTAGTAAACATGTTTTAAAACAACACTAACTTTCATGACATAGAAATTATATATGGATGACACAAATGGAATGCCAACTAAGTAGAATCTTATAAATAAAATATAAATAAGTCCATTTTAATTATTAGGAATAAATTAGGAAAAACATAACTAACATGATTACTTCATACTTCTCGAGGAAAGTATGTAAATGCTTCCACTACATCGACCCAGTGGGAAGATGCCAAATCAACTTTGTGCGAGTAACAAGAATACGTTGCAGGTTATCCAACGTTATTATACAGCAAATAATATAAAAATATTGCCTAATGTCACTTTAAGACCAGGACAGGCATTCAGATAATGTGTTGAAATCTGTGGAAGTGCAATCTGTAGATGAAAAATGAATGATATGAATGAGGATGACGGCCCAGTATCTGTAATGTTGGATCGATATTTTTTATCCAATTGATGTTGTGTCTCCAATGTCATCAGGTCAATCAACGTCATCAACATCAGCATCACCAATGTCATCAGGACCATGACCAACTAGAAAACACCGGAGGGGTCTGACTTTGTTTGGGCCACACAGGTGCCCCACAAATTTGGATGCAATACCCCCGATGGGACTTGATAAGAAGGTGGATGGTCCATCAAGTTCTCTTCTTTAGAAGAAGGTGGTGACGGTGGCGGGCTGGATGTACCACGGCTGGTCATAGCTTCCAGCGTAGAGGAGCTATCTGTAACATTTACTAAGCAGTGTCAGTTTTCAGAAAAGTAGCGAACTGTTTGATAATCCCTGGTGTGTATTCTCCTGAGGGATGGCGTCTCTTAATATGTCTAATTATAGTGTCTTTCCTCAAGTATCATCACAAAAGGGACAGAAAAGCAGCCAAGGAGGCTGCTTTTATTTATATGAACATCCCTCAAGTGACGATACTGGGAAGTTTCATTTGTGAAACTGGTTTTACAAATGTCGCAAGAAAACATTATGATTATTGTCCCAATATGTTTAGACACCAGGGATATAGAGTCTGTAAGGAATCTATCCAGCTCTGTTCCAGTCAAGAATGTTTATGGTGACAAGTTTGATTATCCTTGAGCAATTCAATCTTTGTTCTCATAACCTTGGTAAGACACAAAAATAAATTTACAACAATGTGTAAGTCTACCATAGTGTTTTTACTGTGAGGGTTGAGAGCACTGAACATATTTAGTCTCATTGTTTTTATTTGTGCTTGTTTTAAGAAATGAATCTTAAAAGCGCCATACAAAAATAAAAAAAATAAAAAAAATCCTACTTAATTAATCAACAATTTTAAAGTTACTTGTACATGTGCAAAATTAGAATCGAACTATATCATAATCTAGTTTATTGATGCTGATTTCTCATTTAAATTTTCTTTGAATGGAAAATAAAAAGAGGTTGAAACTCAGTTGGTTTAACCCTTAAAGCACTAAATATTTAAAAAAAAATATAAAGACCAAAGGGCTTTTTTCTATTTGATATCATAATAAATGTCTTAGTTAGCTCTTTACGATTCATTTGAATACCTATGTTATGGGTCTGCGACTATTATTATTATGTTTTCTCTTACAGTGCGGGGAACGACTTTATACATCAGAATCTGCGTCTACAGACTTTAGTTTCTGACGTATAAAAGACGGTCCCCGTGCTGTATGGTTCAGTGTTTGCAGAGGAATTTTGCAGCATTTTGTTTTGATTTCACAACACAGTTACATGTAATTCAGCTAGAGATCCAACTTAGGCATTTTATTAGGTATGATGTCATCACACGAGTCATTGTTTGCTTTGGATATGTCACAATGCTGTTTGCCAGATAAAACTTCTGTTACGGTGACACCCTCAGTGTGATTGTCAACAATGTCAGACTGGTGGTTATCAGATCTATCTTCTGTTACGGTGACACTGTCAGTGGTAATGTTCCCAATGCCAGAATCGTGCTTATCAAATGGCTGTTTCATTTCAGAGACACCGTTGGTGCAATTTACCTCAATGTCAGAATGATCTTTATCAGATACAACCTCTTTTGCGGGGATACAGTCAGTGGGAATGTCATCAATGTCAGAATGTGGCTCGTCAGATATAACTCCTGTTACAGGGATACCGACAGTAGGATTTTCCTTAATGTTAGAATGATGTTCGTCAGATGAAGCTTCCTTTGCATCACCACCATCAGTGCCAGTTTTGTGGTCACAATTATCCTTCTCCTCTTTGATATCACAATCAATATGCACAGATGCATCTACCTCGGTTTTTATGTCTTTTTGCACACTGTTCTCCATTTTGACGTCGTCATCGAATACTTTTACCTCATCCTTTATGTGACCTTTCTTGTCAATTCTAGAATCCACCACAGTTGAATGATTGCCAGATTGATTGGTACTTTTGTTAACAGTATCAGCCAACAATAAATCCTTATCGACAATAATAAAAGGATTTTTCTCTTTTTTCTCAGTGTGTGTGGACTTTAGTTTGACCAGTGGCTTTGACCAGTCCACCAGTGTAAGTCCAAGTCGTTTAACGAGGCCGACCATTACCTCATCTACGTAAGTCTCAATCTTCAAATGACACTTCTTATCATGCTTTGTCGGCTGTAGATTCACCACCACAAATTTACCGCTGTTTTTACAAGTCAGGAGCGGCATATTTCCACATGGAATGATTTGTAGAGAAGTGCCGAGGCACAAACAAAGATCTGACTTCCTGAAAAACAAAGAAAGAGACGATACATAAACAGAGATCTGACTTCCTGAAAAAAAAAAAATGAAGATTTGTGCCAAATAACAAGAAACAAGTAGAATTTAAACTACTGAAAAAACAAGGATCTGCCTTTGATTGTGTAGAATACACAATCAAAGGCAGATCTGACCTCTTGAAAAGCAAACAATGATAAGCGAATAGAAACACATATATATAATCTCCTAAAAAACAACTTGTTTAACTTGAGACCAAACATTTTCATATTTTGATGTTTAAACACACATTTTATTTTGATCAGCTCAATAAAACAGATTTTGAATAATCATCAAAACCATCATAACAGTAATAATAAAAACATTTAAAAATCACTAAAGTCTTGACTAGCAACAAAAAGGTTCCTTTTCACGGCAAGTAACAATTGTCTATCACCCTTTTTTATACCACTATTAGAAAATAACCGGATCTTTTTTATTAAATAGAACAAATGAATGAAAAAAAAGGTGAATAATTACTTGCAGTTGGAGTCGGCGAGATCGAGATCTCTGTCAGGCAGAGAATCCTCCCAGTCCAGGATAGTGTCATGTAGCCGTCCCCTGAAACAAAAATACCAGAAACTTTCATCTGCATGATTCAAGTAAAACATCTACATAGTGCAATTAATCATTCAACTACTAAACATAAACACTTTGAGTTATTTTAAGATAGAACATACAAATTTACGCTGTTTTATCTCTTTCGCAGACTGAAATATTTTAGTTTAAAAAAAAACAGCTACATATAAAGTGTGAATAAATTCTAGCTCTACGGATTAACTCCGCTTATATTTGACACAAAGTTAGATGTGCTCTGGGTGCATATGTTTCCTGTGAAATGAAAGGTATAGATTTGCCACTTTGTGAAGTAGCAGATACACCCTTTTATATCCAAGGGCACTAGATAAAGTGCAAACAGATATTTATTACCTGCATGAGCCTCGTCTCTTGCTGTGTGTGCACATGTTGCCTGTAGGATTCAGGGCCATAGTGGATACCATGGTGGATTTAATATACTGAAATAACAAAAACCTTAAAGTCAATTCTTCAACTTAGCTGATTGATTACCTGAATGCTTACAACCACTGATTAAATAATACATTTCAAAGCTTAATGTGCAAAATTAACACTAAATATAACAATGTTATGCATTTGAGCTTGTTTACCTACAGAAACCTTGCTTAGACTTTTACTTTGGTCCTTTAGAAGCTTAGTGTCTAAGTTTGATCTTGTATGTCTTGCTTTCTATTCTACTTCTAGCACTTTAATCGTTAAGCAATCTTGAATATTTCACTTGAAAGTTGAAACTTCCAAACATTTTTAACCCTTGTGCTGTTAGGCACATTGTCAGTTTATCACAAAATTGTATCTACCTTATTTTTTCAACCTGTTCACCCTCGTGCTGCTAGGACCATATATAACCCATTAAATTTAAGTTTCAAATCAAACTGAAGTGCACTGGGTATAAAATGTTGTGTGATAAATGTGTTAGTAGTAATTCAGTTAGGTAGATGTCCATCATTCATAAATAACATATTTTAGTGTCATTTGTAGCTGTTAATTGTGTTAGTTTGCCACTTCTAATGAACAGAAAAACAGTAACAAACAAATCAGCAGGACAAGGGTTAACCTTTATCCTGCTGATCACGACTACTGTCGTTTTTAATTTGTTTGATTTGTTGATCAAATCACTTAGGCCTATATAGGGAACAAAATGTGTGTTTAACACAAGGATTTGCAAAGGATAGATCTCAAATTAAACAAATATGAGTAATTTTCTGCCATTTTTAAGTTGTGGGTCTTGGTAGTGAGACACAACTTCAAGTGGATGAAAATTTAAATAAATTAACTTAGCAGGATAAGGGTAATATTATCAATTATTTCTCATAAAACTTGAAATTTTAAAAGATAATAGACATGATAAACTTTTAAAGTGCTCACAAAATAAAAATTAAAAAAAAAAAAAATTACCTACTTGAAGTTGTGTCTCCCTACAGCAATCCACAACTTGAAGAGGGTGAAAATTACTTAAAATTGTTTATTTGAGGCCAAACATTTGCAAATCTTGATGTTTAAACACACATTTCCAATAACAGTGATTTGATCAACTGATAAAATGGACTAAAAATGACTATAGCGGTGTGAGGGTTAAGATGTTAAGATACTGTCATTTTTTCAGCTTGTCACCTGAGTATGGCATTTGTCGCATTGCTCAACAAACATATTTCCATGTAATTCTGAGAGACGATTCCTGGGGAAGCCAGATCTCAAGTGTAAACCATCAACATTCTGACTGATTAGGTACTTCAAGTAACCTGAAAAAATCACATTTGCAAAATAATCAGGTGAAAAGCAAACCAAGAAAGTTTTACCATATTTTTGTCTGACTTGAACATATTTTTATTAAGGTAACAGATGCTATCTGTATCTAACTTAGTTTTTACTTGTATTTAAAATAACACAGGATGTTTAACTAATAATGGTTTAATGGCGTACATCGTCAGCGACGCTGGACCAGCCTTAAATCAGCATTTTCACACCTGTATGGCAAATTTTCCTGCAATCTAAACCTTTTTTTTTACTCATAAATAAAAACATGTCTTTTTAAGAGGAAATAATTATTGATAATTACTTATATCATATGACTTTATTATATTTAATAAGAAAAATATTTGTAGCATATTTCTAACATCTATTTTTAAAGTGACTTTTGAAGAGTGTGTGATTTTTTACCATGTTTTTCTAATGTCACGAGAGCCATGTGTGTTGGACTTGGACGCGCCGTATCAAACGTAACATTAACCTGGGGACTTTCCCCTTTCTCCTCCATCGTCCAAACACCTGTAAAAAAACACATAGAAGTTTATTAATTTAGTTTTTATTCATTTAGCCATGGTCCTCCTGAATTGTTTCTATTCTATTTTTATAGACATCTGCTAAATTGAATTATTTGACTAGCTGAGCATCTATTACATGTATAACAAACTATATTATCCATTTCAGTGAGACAATATTTAGTTTAAAATCTGCTTGAAACTGTATATAGACTAACGGGCGCAGCTGGACAAGGGTCAACGTCATAAATGCGTTGTTAGTTAGCTACTTTCACTTCATTTGAATAGAGTCAACCTATTTGATGGGTCTACCACCATTTTATACATTTTTAACCCTTCACTGCAGAAGTCGAACCCTGCGTTAGAACAGACACAATTTCTTACAATCACTGGGCTATCAAAATATAAAAACTTACAAAATTAAATCATTAGGGGCGGTACTCTAAAATGGTGTCAGTCAGGTTACTGGAAACAAGCAATAATTAGGCCCCTACCTTTGGGTCCGCGGAAATCAGGGATGCCTATAGATGTACTGATTCCAGCCCCGGTGATCACCACCATGTGTGCAGACTGCCTCACCATGTCCGCTAGCTGATCAATTTTCTCATTGACAACATCCTCGGAATCAAATTTTTCAGGCATTCCACATTTCCCTTTGTGAATATATGGAGACAATCCTGAGGCATAGTTCACTGACATCATGCATCTAGTTTTGATGCCTAAACAAAAAGATGACTTTGAAATTGCCTGCAAATCAAATGATTGTCCAGGAAATACACATGACCAAACATGTGGAATGGTGATTAAATTAACATTTCTCAAAGTAAGGGAACAGTGAGCAGGGTCCTTCAGATTTGGCGTGAGTGATTGCTCACGCACACCATAACTCACGCAAGTGTAAAGTCACGTGAGCGAAATACAGCTCACCTCATTATTGTCAGATTTTTTTAAATTGCAAATTTCAAAGGTTTTTTCAATTTTCATCAACCAGTTAGCCAATGCATTTAACTATGGTGAGTGATCACTCGCCTCACCACTATGAGGTGAGCTTTTTTCAGTCGCAACCAATATTCAAATCTGAAGGCCTGGTGAGCATGGTCATGTCATGGGGTAAGCTCAGAATAGGAGTTCATGTTGGAGTCACAGGATGCCTGTCTGACACTTCGTTTCCAGACAGGGAGCTGGATGCTGTTGTGTTTATAGACTCGAGAAATTCAAACAAAATGGCGGCCGTTTATACTGCTCATACCAGCTCAAGTTAAAGTTTTAATTGCTCATATTTTTTTAACGTGACACAGAAACCTCCTAGGAGAAGCCTTTTTCCAATTTGCACAGTCGCTCTTTAAAATTTTAAACCAAAATTTTTGGGGGGATCATTTTTTCATCTTCCCCTAACACCCCTGAAAATTTGGTGTGTATTTGTTGTGTATTTTGTAAGTTAGACCATTTGACATGTAATAGAATTCTTGTTTCTCATTTGACATGTAGTAAATAAATAAAAATGTTGCCCTCTATAAAGCCATTAGCTTCGTCTCAGAATTTTATTACATGTCAAATGGTCTAACTTCTAACGTTACAATATTCATCAAAACTTCGGGAAATTTTCAGGGTAGTTACGACATGAATGCAAAATAGTGTGTGTGAAATTTCATGAAAATTGGTTGAGAATTGACTGAGAAATCCGCAAAATTCAATAATCCTGGTTGATGAATTCGGTAGGTGTGAAAAGCGAGGGAGACCTATTAAGCGAGAGAGGATCAATAAGAGGCTTCATATGGCAGTGTAATGCATGTATATGATATATTTATCGATGTAACCATAAAATATATGCTTGTATTGTTTGTATACAATAATGCTTTTATATTTTTTTTATTTGGGAGACAATACAGGTCCAGTTATGTGATCGAAAGAGACTTCGCTTCGTTTGAAAGTCTGTTTCGCTTTGACAGGTGGCTGTGAGCGACACCTGGTGTGTACCCGGTAATCACTTCCTGCTAATACACGAACATAAAAGATGTATGTACATGTATCTAACGTTACCACTGGCTCACCTACACGAATCGTTATTATAATTAGTAATCAGCCAAAATATGGATTGGTATGTCATTCAGATATATACATCAAAGCTCTCTGTGTATATAAGAGTCCGTCTAGGTGAAATGCAAATGAAAAGAAAACCGCCTAAAACACAATTAACTTACCAGTAGATAAAACACCACCAGTAGATACACATCCAAAATGCAATTGATGATAACAGTGGGTAGAATACCAGCTGCATTTCACACAGTCTTCGTTCGTGATCAGCTGATAAGCCTAATCCCCCCAGGCGAGACCAATTAACCGTCTTCATCCTAAAGACCACTTTCACATACGTATTTAATAAATATCACACTAATAAAATTTAACAAATGCTTATAGGCTAAATATTTTTGGTTAATAATTGATTAATTTTAGCCGGTTTCGATACAGTTATATGTATATTATGATGTTTATAACATATATAGGGGGGTCAGGCCATTTTTTAAATATTAAAATATCATATCGTACTGTATACCACATTAAAGGTATTGCCATAACAATAAGATAGACATTTCATTTAATGCTGTAGGTGAAAAATTCACTGAGTTATAGCCATTTCAAATTTTGAATATTGTTCATTTTTCTGCTCGTTTTCACGTTTTTTTTCTTGGTGGTTACATAATGTTATAAATACACATAACACAGATTTTTAAACACAAAAATATTTTATTTGTGTATTAGTTACATCAGTGTATGATATTATAGGTAATCCATAAATGTTTGATGCATAATACAACTACATGCCATATTAGAAGAACAAGCTTACAATTGTTACAGCTTAATGCCTCCTAGTTTTCGTTGTTTTAATGACCAGAACAAAGCCCTGGGTTGTACAGTATATACTGGATTGTAGTATTACCCCCACAGTCACCCACAACAGTGAAGAAAGGCAGAGGGCAGAGAGTAAGAGAGAGGAGAAAGAGAGTCCTGAGATATAGAGAAGGAGATATAGAGAGAGGAGAAAGAGAAGAGGAGTAAAAGAGAGAAGAGAGGAGAGAGAGAAATAGTCTGGAGAGACGGTGAGGAGAGAGTGAATGGAGAAAAAGTGAGGATAGAGGGAGAGAGCGCGATAAAAAGAGTGAAGAGAGAGAAGAAGAAGGGAAAAAGAGGAGAGGGAGAAGAGAGAGAAGGAAACGAGAGAAGAGGAGAGAGAAAAAGGAGAGAGAAAGAGAAAAGAGAGAAAGAGAGGAGAAAGCAAGCTAGATATAGAGAGGGAGAGAGATAAAGAGTTTTAGATAAAGAGAGAGAGAGAGATAAAGAGAGTGAGGAAAAAAAGAGAGTGAGGAGAGAGAGATGGGAGAGAGAAATGAGAGACAGAGATGAGAGAGAGATGAGAAGGACAGATGAGAGAGAGGGACAGATGAAAGAGAGATGAGAGATAGATGAGAGAGAGAAATGAGAGAGGGATGAGATAGAGATGAGGGAGAGAGATGAGACAGAGATGAGATAGAGATGAGATAGAGATGAGAGAGAGATGAGAGGGACAGATGAAAGAGAGATGAGAGATAAATGAGAGAGAAATGAGAGAGAGAAATGAGAGAGGGATGAGATAGAGATGATAGAGAGAGATGAGGGAGAGAGATGAGACAGAGATGAGATAGAGATGAGATAGAGATGAGAGAGAGATGAGAGAGAGATGAGAGGGCCAGATGAAAGAGAGATGAGAGATAGATCTATGAGAGATAGATGAGAGAGGGATGAGATAGAGATGAGAGAGAGAGAGATGAGACAGAGATGAGATAGAGATGAGAGAGAGATGAGAGGGACAGATGAGAGAGATGGACAGATGAAAGAGAGATGAGAGATAGATGAGAGAGAGAGATATGAGAGAGAGAGATGAGAGAGATGAGATAGAGATGAGATAGAGATCAAGGGAGATGAGAGGGACAGATGAGAGAGAGAGAGAGATGAGAGAGGGAGAGAGAAAGAGAGAGAGAGATCAGAGAGAAAGAGATCAGAGAGAAAGAGATGAAGGAGAGATGAGAGAGAGAGAGATGTAGGAGAGATGAGAGAGAGATGAGAGAGAGAGATGAGAGAGAGAGAGATGAAAGAGCGATGAGAGAGAGTGAGAGGAGAAAGATAAAGGGAAGAAATAGATAGAGAAGAGCGAGAGATATAGGAGAGATATATAGAGAGAGGAGAGAGATTGAGGAGCAAGAGAGAGGAGGGAGAGAACGAGAAGAGAGACAGAGGAAAGAGAGTGAAGGAGAGAGAGAGAGATAAGAGACAGAGATGGGAGAAAGAGCTGAAAGAGATAGCGGAGACAAAGATAGAGGAGAGATAGATAGAGGATAGAGAGAGATAGAGGAGACGGAGATATAGAGAAAGAGAGAGAGGAGAAAGAGAGAGATGAGGGGAGAGAACGAGAAGAGAGAGAGTGGAGAAGAGAAGAGAGAGTCAAATATGTTTATCCTCTCTCTTCTTTCTGTCTCCTCTCTCTAGGGCCTACCTGTTAAGGGAATACTACAATCCCTATTATTACAATCCCTATATATTTTATATAATACATACATACAGTCTATTATATATATGGTCTAAAAAATATCCTAGGGTTGAGTTTCATCTTCAGCTTGAGGGTATGTTGTCAAGTGATTTGGTAAGAGAGGGTACCTGTAATATGAGCAAAATGTATCATTGTATAAATTTGTAAATATTGATTGACAATCTAAAGTAGAAATCATAAGCCAAGGTAATATCAGTAGGCTAATACACTTGTACCTTGAGCTCACCACAGGCAAGATTTTTGACTGGGCTATTACTTTTAGCTGTAGGGCAAACTAGGGCCTATACTAGTCTAGATAGTACTAGCTGGTACTTCAGTGGAGTAAAAGCTATTTCAGGCTTATTTTTTATTATTTAATGATAATCATCAATTATAGGCTAACCATATCTGGGCCTATTCAGTCTGCTAACTATAAACCATTGACATTGCACTCCCAGCCTGCAGGTGCATGTAACATGCATAGCTAGGCTTTTTTATTTCAAGTCTGATGTATGCATTGTTGTTAATGTTATGACACCATAGGCCTATAGCGAAAAAAACAAAAATAAGCTAGGTCTATGTCAAAAATAAGTATAGATCTAGACCTATAAGCAGTTTAAGGCATAAAGAAATTATTAAGCTGAAGCCAAAGGTTTATTGAATGGTATGAGATGGCTTGATTAGCATTGTTGTGGCGAGGTAAACAAGGCTGGAGTTTGACATGTGCTTTCCTGTCAGTGGTGCGGGGCGTGAAAATGACAGCAGCCAACGACGGGTGCCGTGGCAAAAAGGCTCGCGCTCATTTGCGCTACATGCTTTTGACCCAATTTAACTTCGAGGCACAAGAGTGTATGTTTGTCTTTACTTCGGCATATTCATCTAATTTCTTCGATGAAAAATACTATTTCTATTTGTTCCTTGAATATTCCCAATTTTTAATCTGTATTTTTTTTAACTTGTCATTATTTTCTTACCATAATTTGTATACTGTTTTGAAGAACGGCATATCTTCTTTGCATCTGAACCATGGAAAATTACAGCAGAAGACCACGTGACCTCGCGACATGCGGTTTAGTGAGATGAGCCGCGAGAGCGTTGTCCAAAATGGCCGCGCCCATGTTTGTCAACAATCAAAATTGAACGATAATCCAGCGGCGATAACAAAATATTGACAATTTTTTCAAAGTTGAAATTTTCGTCATTTGCGGCAAATTAACTCATCTACCGATTAATATAATTGTATCCCAGATTAACATTAAAAGAATAAACAAAAAACAGTATTTTGTTACACCTCTATCCCTAATGCATTCTGAAGCTGAAGCGATCCGCAGCGCATTCCTTTGACCTCCCTAACATATATTTGTATATTTAGTGATAAATTGCCATCTCATATACAGACATTCGGCCTCTTATTGATCCTCTCTCGCTTTATAGGTCTCCCTCACTATTCATACCAACCCTTACTCTAATGAGCTTCCGTACGAATACATGCTGGCGCTTCGTACTACGAGTGACGAAGCCACCAGTTGGCAACCATTCGTCCGGCCAGACCCCTGGTTAAACCAACCCCATGAATTTAATGTGAATCTGACTATATAACTTTGTCTTCGCTAATACACAAAAAAATTCACCAAATTCTCAGTGATGTTGGGGAAGATGAAAAAATGGTACGAGAAAAATTTTGTTTAAAAATTTTAAAGAGCGACCGAGCAAATTGGATAAACGCTACTCCCAGGATCTGGTGAAACAGACTCACGAATGACACTTTTTATCGCTCATCAATGTGAGTGCGAGTTTAAATAATTCCACCCGTTTACCCTCTTTTAAACTAAAGGCTTTAGTGATGCTTCTGGCTACTATATTGTATTGATCTATATAACATACTCGATTACTGTTGAAAAATATCAAGTCATTAAACGTTAAAAAAACGTTTTATGTGCAAAAATTTAAGTCAAGAAAGTTGTTGTTTTAAGCAATCAATAATCCAGTCAGCTAAACACAGCACAGCGTGAGCAGTGTTTTATAAACATTAGACGTATCGCACTCCAACTGGCCCAAGACTTTTATTAACATTTTAGTCTTGTTTAGTCTAGTCCACGTCTTTGATGCACTCGTTACCCAGTCGCCGATGAAGTATGACCCCCTATTTGATGCAAAATTATTTTAAAAGTCTCCTAAATTGGCCTAAATATGCACACAAAACAAATTGGAGGCTAACCAGACATTTGAACTATTATGCCTTAGACGGGGCACTCCGTTTCCAGACAGGGAGCTGGATGTTGTTCATAGACTCCAGAAATTTAAACAAAATGGACGACTTTTATATTGTTCATACCAGTTCGATTCGAATTTTCAATTGTTTATATTTTCCTGACGTGACCTTAAAAACCTACTAACGGTGGCGGCCATACACTTTTCGGCGTCACAATTGTACACCACCAGACAGTCAGATGAGGGTGTGCAGACATCACACTGGTGCCTCGCCTGTTTTTTCAATAGGGAGCTTGTCAACCGGGGGCGGGACCGGTTGACAATGTTGACTATTATGCCTCACATGCTATCTACTATTGTTATTACTATTACTTTGAAATTTTTCTATTACCATTACTATTACAGTCTTCGAGTTATATTACTATTATTATCACTCTCCCATCTATTTCCATTACCATCACTATTACAATAACTTTCGTCACCATTTCCAAAGCGATAACAGAATATATTAGTATCATATATTTTCCATGAACATTTTATATTCAAAAATCAAAACATCAAATCATGTAATTCTGAAAATAGGCTCTTATTTCTAAACTAAAGTGAATATGTTCTTATTAATTAAATGTGTAGTGGGCATTTGTTTAGATACCATGCAATACAGACTGTTATCATGTTTTGGCGTTGGCCCCAATTAATGCGGCAACCATCTGACAGTCTGTCTGAGATCGAGTGGACATCTGAATGTTTGATTTCACCCTGGGTCGTCAGTCCAAGAGACCAAGAGAGCCTGGAAAAGGCTTGTTTTGCACTAAGATTTGAAGCCTCATTGACCATCAAAAATGGTAATTAAAGTGCGTCGTTCTTCACAAATTAAACTGTATCAAATAAACAAAGACATCAATTACTGCATTGCCAACTGACACGCCTCCCAGCAAACATGAAATGTTAAATCAATGCTTGCTCGTCCTCTGCGATATTGGCCCAGTAGGCTATCACATTCTGTGTTTGGTATGTGCACTACGCATTTGAATTGATAAATAACTGAAAAAATATCAATATTACAATATACTTTCTGAGATTAGTGACACAGATTAAATTGATGTGAATGATGTAACGAAAATAGGACAGTGAAATATAAAAGTAATAGACTATTAACTATTACTTGACCATCAATTATTATTAGGCCTAGGCTACTATTACTTTAATTTTTTTGTCTAGCCTATTCTTACTAATACAGTGCAATTGCTGCTATTTCTATTGATATTACATATTACTATTATCCTACTCTGGGGCTAACACCAGCGCTCTCACATCAGTTCAAACACTTGAATGTTTGACGTGGTTTGTGGATAATGGCAGCGTGCCAATTCCGGGTGTTGGCATGCTGCCATTATCCACATACCGCGTCAAAGTTTCCATGTCCTCTCAGTAATCAGCTTTGGTAGTAGGACTCCGGACCATGGTTTGGGTGGAACAGGATTTCACACTGCCATGGAATTAATTACCTGCCACATTATCATCCAAAACTCCAGACAGACATAATTAAGTCAGCAGTGTCCATCTTAGAAAAGTTTTGTCGGATGTCGTTTTGTCCCCTTGTGCGGCGTTTCGCACCACAGAAGTCGTCTTCTCACCTATATGTGAGATTTCATTTAAGCACACTTTTCTACACATTTTCACACACTATGCTTCACACAAAAAAAATACAAAAAAAACGATTGTCGTATAATGATATTAATATGTGACATACATTTAAGAGATTACATACTCTCGACTCCTGACTGCATAGAGAAAGTAAATTAAAGTGTGTTACATAAAAGCAAAATAAAATAAAAGAAAATGATTGATCGAAGTTGCTGTATATAATAATTGATCATAGACATATATAAGTTTTAGGGATTACAGAATTCAATTTTAAAATAATTATTTTCAGTCTGAATTTTCGTGAAATAAATAATTATCTAAAGGACATTTGTAAATAACTAATGGCCCCTGGAAAAATGTGAAGCTTTGCTTCGCTCGTTTCTTCACGCCCCCCCCCCCCCCCGGATCAATACTCAGCCTAGTTTGGAGTCTATCTTTGACAGTCTAACTAGACAGAAAAGAATTTCTAAGAAAGTGAAATAAATATTTTGCTTGAGGCAGAGTGTAAGAAAAAAAAATAGGCTATTGCAAACGGGAGGTGAACTAAATAATTTGTCCAGTTCAAAAACTCTGCCCCCTTCCCCTTCCTAGTACTTGAATTACGCTCTCCACTCCTGACTCTACATGAATAACTCAGACTGATTTTGAGGGGCATTGAACACCTGGCAAAGAGAACTCCCTGAACCCAGCAAGTCATATGGAATTCACACGGAAATTAGGCGGGGGCCCTAGGGTAGTGGTTAGCACCGCTGCCTTTCACGCCAGAGTTCGGGGTTCAGTTCACAGTCTCGGCGGTTTGAAAGAAAAAAAAATGTTTCTTCCGCATCCACAAGTGAAAGTCAGTATTGTGGGGAGCCTCCGTGACCGAGAGGTAGCGTGCTCGGCCTCAGAGCGCCAGGGCTCGAATTTCGAATCCTGTGTCTGGAGGACAGTGTCATCTCAATCATCTCACCATCCGCAGGAGGTTCTTCTGGCCCAGTTTAGCTTATATGTGCACAAAGGTGGCCTAAAGCTCAATTCATTTCATTTCACACGGAAATTTATGAGAATTTGGTGAGCATTGTGTTTACTTCCACTTGAACCACCAGTGTCTGTAAAGTATAGACCCTGGTATTCAACCATATTTTTATGTTTGTTCTTTGTGTATGTGTTTAAAAAGTAGATTTCACCTGCAGTTTGAAATCGTCTTAGGCCTACACCTATATTGCACACTGTATCCACATACAGTCTATATTTCCACGTGCCCAAATCATTAGCTGTGTTTTACGGCTTTAATATAGAGATTTTTTTATTTATTTATTGCACCTCCATATTTGGAGAAATAAAACATACAAATACAACATATTATAACAGCATCATAATACAAATATACTAAAATATAATATGTAAATGGCATAATAAAAATAATAATAATAATCTTAAAATCTAGTAAGCAGTGTGACTAGAGTGTGTGGTCTGGAGTGTCTAAGGCCATAGTCATGTCTATGTAACAGTACTCTGAGGGTGTCCACAACAACATCTTCTTCGACTTTGACTACATTTCGTCTGTGGTGCTTACACTTAAATGCATTCAAAATAAGTGGAGCCCCCATATTAATTACGTTCGCAGCCAAAGTTTGAGGAAATACATCACCATGCCCAATATATCGGGCAGCAAAATAACAGCATAAATTACGTAGTGGTGAGTCCACTTTAAAAATCCTCCTCCACAGATTAGTTCTACAATTATTGATAGTCTCGACGCACCGAGAAACATTTAAGGCTGTCAGAATTTTACTGTGATGAGAGCACTTACTGAGCCCAAGTGACTGTTTAATTAAGGAACCTTGGGTTGATTCAATATGCTATGACAGAGATATGCTATGGAGATAATAAACGTTATCAAATTAAATGTATAGGCACCTGCTAAATCTTTTTTAAATCGCACAACTATTTACAAACTATATTTATAATTTATAGTGGTAAAAATAAATAGTGACGGACTTGTGGAGATTTAATGGTAAAATAGACAAATGTCCAAAAGTTTAATTACAAACTGAAATATGAATACAGCTGGTAAGTGATTATCTACAGAGTAGTAAAAGAGCGCGCAGCGCGAGGGCTGACGCAAGATTATGCACGAGTTCTGGTATAAACCTTATAGTGCCTTTCTCATTTTACCTGGTGAGGTAGGTGATTGTAGAAAGCATTGGCAACGTAAATCCGGGAGAGAAGGAACCAGGGCTGCTGAACCATATAGAAACAGTCGTTTGAGCGACCAGCCACCAGAGTAAAGGCAAGGACTGACCCTTTTGAAATGAGCTCTGATTTCTGAGCAGTGTATTTGATCATTGAACCGTCATCTCTAGCCAACCATCTGTGTCCGCCGTGCCATCACCTAATCTAGGCATGTGATGATAAAGAGCTCATTGCTTAAGACCAGACTCCTGCAGTGCTATGATATATAGTCCACTGCTTTAATATGTCACACAAAATGGCTCCATTCAGAGCCCCTGCTCTCTGTGGGAACAGGAGATTATCTACAGATAATTAATTAATCGTATTTATGTGTTTACATGGATACCAATGAGAGAAACACATTGAAATTAAATCTGTTTGAATTTTTTGCGTTATCCATGCAATAATTGTCAAAACGACTTTATTTCAAATCAGCAGATACATCATCTACTCAAAGGAGTGTTTTCAACAAGACAAAAGTATTTTGTAAAAAAATTAACAGTCCCGGTTTAAATTCTTCTGAACACACATGTATGACTATATATAATTTCGTCATTATGATTATTATATTGAAGAAAAATGCTTAAAAAGTGTTCTTCTCTTATTCTTTATTCATTCAAAGATCTCAATATGGAATAAAAAATACATTTTCAATAATTTCCATAAACATTCAGAAACACATTCACTAATAAAGTAAGGATGAAAATAAATAGAAATTAAACAAATTAGTGTATATATTATACCAGTCATACTGCAATAAAATATACTCAAACAGCATAGCACACATAAAAGGAGTTCTGAACTAATTAATTTAAGTTTTCAGCCATTTGAAGTTGTGTCTCACTGATGCGATTCACAACTTCAAGCGACCTAAATTATAATTTCAGGAGTCGAGCTCTGAGATAATTAAAAAAAATAAGTAATCAGCTAAGCTGCTAATTCAATACATAAACTGTAAATGTATTGAAGAAGATGGGCCTTAACCCATGACACCCAAGTGCTGCTGAATTGTTTGTTTCTATTTTTCATCATTCGAAGCTGAAATTGTTAAAGCAATTCCCAGCTTCAAATGACGAAAAATATTTTTATTTATGAAAATTAGATATCACCAAAATTGAATTATTTCATTAACTGAGCACATTTCAAAAACTATTCTATCAATTTTTTATTTGGTTTGAATATTCCTTTGACCCTTACAGCGCTAAATTAATTTTGTATAAATCATGGAGACCAAAGGGTTTTAATCAATTCGAAATCAGCCTAAATGTCTTAGTTGGCTCTTTCTGATTCATTTGAATACCTATGTTATGGGTCTACGATCAATAGAAATATTTTTAACATTACAATGCGGGGATAGACTTTAGTCGTCAAAATCTGACGTTTTTATATGTCAGATTCTGACGACTAAAGTCTATCCTCGTGCTATAAGGGTTAAACGTATACAGTCCCAGCAGCACAAGGGTTAACTATCAGCTGACCCTCAGAACCAGTGCTCTATTGACTAAGGGTTATTGTAAATAAACTATGCAACATAAAATGATAAGAATGAAAAGAAAATAGCGCAGTTCATTAGTATATTTTCAATAACTAATAGAGTTGATAAACAAAGTGGCAACATGCCTATGCAAGAAAAAAACAATACATGGTTGGTATCATAATAACAATTGACTACATTGTCATAATTGACTTCAAGGTTTTGTGAATAAGGATTTGACTGTAGGCCATTGTATAACAGAACATTTATGCCCAAAAATCAAATATGAATTAAATGAAAAAGTAGAATATTTGAACAAATGTATTTTAATTTAATTTGATTTAAAGTATCACAGTACATTTTCTCTGACATTTATGAGCATGGCCAGGCTCATGGTGAGATATATAAAATCATTATTTGTTTCTATTTTTTGTTCGTATGAAACTGGAATTGCTCACACAATTTCCAGCTTCAAAATATGCATTCAAATTCATGAAAATTATCTAAATTTAATTATTGAATGACTAACAATCAACCATAAAATATTAAGCATTTCCAGTGGAATTTTATTTGGTTTTAAACCGACTTAGAGAAATATAGATAGTTAGGGTATTTCCCCTGGCCCAGGGCAGGCAGGGGGGAATTCTCTTTCTATCTATACTGCTTAGCATTTTCAGTGGCATTTTGTTTTAAACACACTTGAACACATTTATTTAAAGTCTCATTAGCACATGGTAATAAATATATGATATAACATACATTTTTCTCCAGAGATATAGGGTGATACTTTTCTAAGAAGTTAACAACCCTATCCTGCTTAATTGATTGATTCTATTTTTCATTTATTTGAAGCTGTATTGCTAACGCAATAGCTTCAAATGACGAAACATATATTTAATCTGTGGCACAGATATGTGGCACAGAAATGTTTTGTAACATAAACTTTCAAATTCCAAGTCCCTTGAAGTTGTGCATCGCATTAGCGAGACACAACTCCATGCAGGTGAAAAATGAACTTCATAGATCAGAGTTCTAGGGGTTGAAAATGTATACCGGGTGGTAGTCCTAAACAAGCCTAGCAGCCCAGCAAACAGGAGTCATTCACCCAATGCTGTCTCAATGTTGGCCATCGCTGGCCCAACATTAAAACAGCATTGGGCGAATTTCTCATGTTTTCTGGGAGGATGAGGTTTTTTGTCTCTCAGACTTTGATACTGGTCATATGTAACTGTTTTCAATGCTTGGATTTTCCATGCTGACAGTCTGTAAAGTCCACCTGTCTATTGTATGCAGCAGACACCTCGGTGGTGAGTAAATCATGTAGGCAGACCCTGTCATGCTTGTAAATCCAAATACCCTCCACAAAATCATATCGCTTAGGTCCACTGCAACATGAAATAAATACCTTATTATCATCTCTGAATCATTCTTTTAAAGTCACAATTATTCAATTATTTACAACATACATGTACAGTATGTTTTTTTTTTCACTTGACCATATTTGTTCTTTCTAGAAAGGACTATAAAATTATATCAAATATCACCACCCTTTGCAGCTTACTCCCTATACAGCTTACTTATAGAGACAAGAATTTTTGCCAGACAAATGAAGCCAAATTTCCTAGCTACCAGTACCATTGAAGGCAGGAGAGAGAAATTGTAGAGGTTTCCAAATGAGAAAGTTACATAATTATGCATATAAAACATCAATATTATATATTCATCAATAATGTAAAGGAGTTCACTTCTATTTTACCTATTAGGTGAAGATAACCATATCTGTTTATTCGGAGTTTGTTTATTGATGACGTATGTTCCCAGATCACTTCCCATCTTCACAGTAAGTACTCCGGCCTGAATGAGACAAACATTAGGCATGTTAAAACACTGAATACGACAAGGATAAGCTATTAAAAAACATTTTTGTGTAAAACAGACAGCATGAACCATCTCCCCGCCAAACTATTTAAATCAAAATGTTCACCCACTTGAACTTGTGTCTCACTAGCACGACATACAACTTAAACATGTTAAAGTAAGTGAAAATTACTCATATTTGTTTAATTCGAGACTAAAAATTTGCTAATAAAACAGATTATAAACAATTTTAGTCACGCTTAAACCATTTTGTCAGTTCGTCTTTCCCATTTATTTTAAGCTGGAATTGCTGAAAAAATTACATTACCTTACATTTCCTTCACCAAATCGCCCAGACATTAAAAATATACATTTCTGTATTAGATAACTGTTCTACGTGAACGAGCATGTCAGAAATTTCAGTTGACTTAAATATGTAAACAAATTTATCAATTAACATTTATTTACCATATTTTATAATACTTGGCTATTTTTTTTTAAATTTGGTTATTCTAATACTTTGAAACACGGCTATGATCGTTACTCACTTCGTCTCGAATTAAACATGTAGCAGGAGACAACTTCAAGTTGATGAAAATGTAAATTCTATATTAGTGCTTTGAGGGTTAGGTACATGTTAACCCCTTCAAGCCTAACTTTACCATTGACATCTTCATCCACTACAAGCCGCGAATTGCTGTCGCAATTCTCAACTTGTAGTGGTTGAAGATGATTTGAAGTGGGTGAAAAATGATAAAATATCACCATGTGTTGGTAAACCAGTTTAATGGAAATTTTTATTCTAAAACCGATGATTGTAGGAAAATTAAGTCTGTTTTCAGAGATGTAAATTGATGCTTTAATGCATCTTGAGGGCTTAAAGGGTTAAACCTTTGGTCCACCGTGGAACAGACATGCGCTGACAGTCGGTAATTTGAGTAGTTTTCCCAGGTATCATGACATTCGTATATGTAAAAACATTTTACGAATTAAAAACAATAATGTGGGCTACCGACTGAAAAATATTTAGGTATCGCATCAGAAATTGTGGAAATCGTTCTGTAGAAACTGTTTTATGATGTTACCTTGAAAAATTACTCAGATTACTGACTATGTCTGGGTGGGCGCTAGAATGGGAATGGAATTAGCCACATCCTGTGGCTGTTGTAAAGGACATAATAATTTCGTTTAGCCACATGAGAATATCTAAGAACAGAGAGACATGTCTGAGGTATGTCGCCACATCCTATTGGTGGTGGCGAAAGAGGTTCAAATACTTTTAGCCACAAGGGAAATTGTTTAGGATTTGTTTAGCATTTGGCGATGTGGCGACTGTTAGCGCTCATCCTGTATGTCTATAGCGCAGTGCTTTGTGGGCCGCCTTGTCCCTCGTATTAGGAACAGTGCTCTATCCCTTAATTTTTTATGATCTACAACTTATATCAACCCTCAACCTTTTACCACTAAAGCCTGTTTTTATGTGCTGAATGCCATAGCATTCAGCAAATAAAAACGGGCTTCAGTGGTAAAAGGGTTAAAGCGCTGAATATTTTTTTTAAATCATGAATTCAAAAGGGTTTTTTCAATTTGAAATCATCATAAGTGTCTTTGTTAGCTTTTTCCGATTAATTTGAATACATATGTTATAGGTATAAGATCATTAGAAATATTTTTACTTAATTATAAACTATATGCAATTTATTAACCTTTTCAAGCCTGAGTTTATCATTGTCATCCAATACAAGCCGCGAATTGCTGCCGCAATTCACCACTTGTAGTGGATGAAGATGATTTGGTGTGGTTTAAAAATTAAAGAAAATTGCCATGTGTTGGCAAGTCAGTTTCATGGAAATTTTTGCTCTAAAACCCTTGGTTATAAGAAAAATAAGTCTTTTTTCAGGGATGTAAAATAATGCTTTAATGCATCGTGAGGACTTAAAGGGTTAAATTAACCCTTTCAGTGCGGGGATAGAATATAGTCAACAGAATCTGACGTCTGTAGACGTCAAATTCTGACGACTATAGCCAATCCCCGCACTGTAAAGGTTCAACTATTTTTAAAACATATAATCTACTTTGTTTGCTACTTGGCTCAAAAGCATTAGTAAATATTTGGCCAAAAATTTGAATGGTTGAATGTTTAGAAAAACCCTATTTATACAAAAAAATACTCACAGCAAACTCTACATCATATTGCGAATCTGTGAAATCCAGATCGGAGAGGTCTTCAAATTTATCAGTTAAAGAATCCAATGTTTCTTCACAGATATCTTCAAATTCCAGCTCAGATAAATCACTGAAAGTGACACAATAATAACTGTTCGAACCAATGTTGGTACAATGTCGGTCCACTGTATGTGACACTGGCCCAACATTATATCAATATTTGCTGAGCGACCCATATTTCAAACAATTATCCTGATTTATCCAGGACATGATCATGCTGATTAATTCTAAAAAAACACCCCAAGGGGTTAGTATGGTTAGTCCCGTGAACACATAAAATTGAAGCAAATTTCATGTTTTTTCACCAGTTAGGCTAAGTTCATGCAAAACAATTTATTTTTTTACAATTTTACATGGAATTACATGTATATAGCTGTGAGTCAAATTATTTTTCAAACAATTGTAGATTAGTTTTCAAAAAAAAAACCAACTTGAATAAATTATTTTTATTTGCAAATAATTTTTCTCAGATGCATTCACAAATGAATTTACCAGTTTTACCAGAGTTTTTTCTGACAATAAATAGAACTTTGATACTTTTTCAAAATCAAAATGTAAGTTATTTAGTTTAATTTTTTACTGTCATTTGAAGCTGCGGGAAATGCAGCTTCAAATGAAAATTTATGTAATTTGTGGAAATAAAAATCTAAAAATATTACAGTACAGATTAGTTTCTCAAGTTTTAAGACATATTTTATATCAACAGTTCTGGTTATGCAGAATGGCTGCTGTAGGCGACATCAGTTATACAGAAATGAATCAGCACACAGATAGACTACCTTACTCTACATCAGAGCTCTAAGAGTTAACCCTCTCAGTGCATAGATGCCTTCTGACGTTAGAATCTGACGGCAAAAGTCAATCTCTTGCACTGAAACATGTGAAAGGGTAACTCTTAGAGCTCTAATGTAGAGTAAAGTAGAAAATGTACAAATGTCCGTATATATATAAAATAGTTATTCAAATGAAGTGAAAAAATATATTTCAAACCATGCATCAAACCATGTTATTACTCACGATTGTGATTCAGTCACAGGTGGAGGAGGAATTGTACATCTCGAACACGAGCTTCCAAATTGTCTGTTTTGTGAGGCTACTGAAGTAACAGTTGTGTTTATTGCGGGGAATACAATCTGAAAAGAGAGGAATAATGATACAAAAAGGCAATTCACACCGTATAGTAAATGAAAAAAAAACAATTTTTGTTTCGTTAATGAACAGATACAAAGGCAACATTTAGTGGAGTGCAAACCACCTTGCTCATGCTCATACTCATTGCTCATAGAAGGAGTGTGATTTTGAACAAACCACTATTTTGCAAGCCATCAGCACTGGTGTTATCAAAAGTGTTAAGAACAAATATATTCACATTACATTCGTGATTAGAGGGTTTAGCCGTCAGTGGGGATATTATGCTGGTACATGTATACCAAACAAAATTATTGGGAGGCATAGACACAATATTCAGCTGCTTCAAAAAGTTCAAGTGTCTGGGTGACGTTTTAGATTCTATATCCCTTCCGCAATTTGCACCATCGAGGTCACAACTTCTGGACATTTTGATGACAGCTCAGATTTTGTTCTAGCACATCATTTTTCTTGCTCAGTGAAAACTGTGAAATGTGGTCAAATATTTCTTTAAGCATGTCCGCAGTTATGAAAAAAGGGTTAGCATAATTTTATTGGACAATTTTAAAATGTATGTGATGTACCTAGCTAAAGTTATAAGGGGTAGTAAGTAGCTGGTAACATACAGAATATTAATACGACAACTCAATAGGGAAGGCATACATCAACACCTGATCAATACGACAAGATCTGATATAGGCCTAATTTACGTTATTCAACAAAACTTTAAAAAAAAGGTTATCTGAAGGTCACCACTTAAATAGTATTCCTGCGGAGCTAAAAAAATGGCAGCCGTGTCGTCCTCTCCGATGGCCGTGGATTGATGTATTTGCTTTACCCGAAAAATTCAAAATGGCGGTGACTGAGAGCGATCTCGACCCCAAGGTCCAAAGAACAAACAAACAAAGAAAAATATGCCTTTTAAAAGTATTATTATACAGTGGTACACATATTCACATAAATCCTGAAAAACAAGAAAAAAACATCAAAAATACTTCTTCAGAAGTATCATGTAGGCTACCTTACACTGGGGCTAAAAAATAGCAATCATTTATGAACGAAAACACTAGCCCCCCCCCCCCCCCTCCATCATCGATTCGTTGTAGGCGTGACGAGCCTCTGCAGGTCCACCTACAGTCTGTTTCACCAGGACCTGGGAGTAGCCTTTTTCCAATTTGCTCGGTCGCTTTTTATTATTTTTCAACAAAATTTTTCTCAGATTGTTTTTTCACCTTCCCCCAGCATCCCTGAAAATTTGGTAGATTTTTTTTGTGTATTTGCGAAGTTAGACCATTTGGCATGTAATAATTTTTCAAAATGATAGCTCTCTTTAACACCATTGCCGTGAAACAAGAATCCTATTACATGCCAAATGGTCTAACTTCCAAAATACACAACAAAATTGCACCAAATTTTCAGAGATGTTAGGGGAACATGAAAAAATGATCCGAGAAAAATTTTGTTAACAAATTTTAAAGAACGACCGAGCAAATTAAAAAAAGGCTACTCCCAGGTTCTGGTGAAACAGACTGTAGTTACCACTGTCAAAGGCTTTTCTCGCCTTCAGAAAAATCACGGTGATGATGAGCGATAATATAACACAAATACTATAAGATGGTAGATTGCATTATAATCTCAGTAGAAACTTACTGGACAAAAAGCGGATAAGGTACGGAATTTGTTCACTTGATATGCTACTTTATAGGAGCTTCTAAAAGATCGCAACATTATTAAATGGTGAAAATTGTCCAAACTTCTTGAAAGTCAAAAAGTAAACAACAATAAGCTGCAAACGTGTGTTATACATTACAGCGGCGAAACCTTTCAAATGATCAATCCTGTACTGTTCTACTAAAATAGATAAAATAAAATAATAAAAAAGAACAGGGTGTATTGTTGTGGTCTGCCAAACGCGTCTGCAATTAATTAATCAAACCGCTCTACTTTCCCTCAGTGAGTTACCAAAAATCGATATATATTGTTTTAAACTTTTTATTAGGGGCCTACTTAACTTTACTTTAGGGAAGACTGGGGCACCTTGAGACATGGGGCACCTTGAGACAGGCCTGTTTGACACAGATATTATTTTGCGATTTGTGCGCCATCTGGTCAATGATACCAAAACTAACCAATTTCGATTTTCCACCCTATTGCTAATGGTTATTGGACATCCTTGGCATGCATATAACCTTAGGTCCATTTTTTACATGAAAAGTAGATTTTTGGGATGATCAATATTTAGTTCTATAGATCACATAATACTTGATTTCCCTATGATTTTGGTTGTATCTTACACCTGTGTTATCACTTTATAACTTATGCATAATGGTTTGCTTCAAATACACCCCGCACACAAACTATGATATCAGATGTGAGGTCAGTCAGGGTGGGGCACCTTGAGACGCTGTCTCAATGTGCCCCAAAACTGTCTCAAGGTGCCCCAAGTCTGTCTCAAGGTGCCCCGAAAGTGTCTCAAGGTGCCCCCACTTTTTTTCAGGCACATATTTTACTGCAACATCTAACATTAGCCAACTGCAGGCTTTAGCTACAGGTATATGCAATATTCAAATCTTGATTTTAGTTAGATCCACGTTGTTTTCAAGTACCTTATTTGGTGTCTCAAGGTACCCCATGTGGTGTCTCAAGGTGCCCGAGTACGGGGTACATTGAGACACTTTTCTAAAAATCTGTTTTGTTAAAAAATGTAAGGTTACACATTTCTGATAATTTTCATCTCTTGCTCAAATATACCCCACTGGATGCTGTATCCAGTGTGTCGTCAAAATATTTTATTTTGAAAATTAAATCTGTGTTTGGGGGGTTTGAATTTTTCCGTCTCAAGGTGCCCCAGTCTCCCCTACTTTAGAAAAAATGAAGTCAGATGTGTCTCATATTAAACAGTAAAAATAAAAAAGGCCTATAAGTTGGCTTCCAAATTGTATAAATTTAAATAATTTTCACCTAGGCCCACAACTCCAAGTGGATAACAATTTCAACTTGTAAAGGGTTAATTATCATGAATTAATTTACCCTTAATAACAATTTTCTCCTGTCCAGTTCAGCCTATATGTGCATAAAGGTGGTAGGAAACCCCACTCATCTCATTAAAAGCGATACAATCAGGCTAAAATAATCAAAAAAATAAGTATTTTTATTTAATATGACCATATGATGTAAACATGTCCATAGACTATGAAAATGCGTCATTTTTAATTTTTGTGTTGCGCATTTGACAGATAAGCAGTTAAACGAAGTTCCTGATTTCTTATTTCGGACATGCTATCCAAAATACAGTAAATCAAAGTTTTGCCAACGTCATATTTGCTGGGAACCCAAAAACATTTTGTAAATATTGGTACAATGTTTGACTAACCTATAAGGCTTAAACGTGCCATAGCATTAATTAGGATTAGGCTACTTGGGAGTTGTATGCAGTCTATATATGCCTACTATATTGTGAGCGATAGCTATTCTAAAAACAAATAACAAACTGTAGGGCCTATATACATTAGTAGATTATTAAATTAAACGGAATATATCACACTGTTTTTCAGGACCAAAGTCATACAATTAAGACGTGGGCTAAGTACAGCACTTTTATTCCGATCACTCGATACCTTTCAGTGCAACTTGACTCAACAAGAAATTTAATCCGAAAAACTTTTCAAAATGAGACAGCCGAGTAAATCATAGCTAATTAACACCCACCTTATAAATAGCGACCAATGCATGGAGTCAATGCAGGCTCAATGACTAGAACATCAAAACTTGTTTGTTTGTTTCTTTTTTTTTTCTGCCTGGAATATCTGATAATATAACATATAGATTAAAACTACTGTCCAAATATTCTCCAATATGATCTGCACATCCCATATTTACCACATTGGGCGATCACAATAAACCTGCGATTTTTAAAAGTCAATTTTATAAGGTCACCGCTGGCCATTTCAACTATTTAGTATATGGGTGGAAGGTGAAGGGGGGGGGAACTATCCATTTACACCTCATTATAAATCCAAAAAGTACATGTTAGCGCTCGGCGATCAGTTCTTTCCAAAACAAGACGATGTAGTTTGCTACTTTTTTGAACAACATCATTTTGTTCTGGAAAAAACCCTAATCGCCGAGAGATTGCATGTAAGTTTTGGATTTGGTAAATGGATAGTTTCCCCCAAAGCTGTGGATGGATATGTCGAGAATTTTGTGGTTTCTAAGTAGGCCTATGTGAATATGAATTATATCTATATATTTCATTTTTGTTGATTAATAGCATTTATTACTTAACATAAATAGTCGGTTTTTGTATCGACTGGGTGGTTTAAATACTTATAATGGGGTTAATTATTATGCTGGACCCCGGGAAAAACATTGCCTTCACCTTCCACCCATGTACTAAATCTACTGTTGATAGTACACGTGTACATGTACACGTGTACTATCAACACAGGTGACACCTCTGCAGAGGACAATGCTGGTCAGCGATACTGAAGGCTCAGTGATTGGAGCTGCACCAGGCATAGGGCTACACAAGCTTTAAGGATGTTACGAGCTTTAAGGATGTTAGAGCTTCAAGGATGTTACGAGCTCTAATGATGTTATAAGCTTTAAGAATTTTACGAGCTTTAAGGATGTTACGAGCTTCAAGGATGCTGCTAGCTTTAAGGATGTTACAAGCTTTAATGATGTTATGAGCTTTAAGGATGTTACGAGCTTTAATGAAGTTACGAGCTTAAAGAATGTTACGATCATTAGAAATGTTACGAGCTTTAAGGATCTTACGAGTTTTAAGGATGTTACGAGCTTTAATGATGTTACGAGCTTTACGAAATTTAAAGCTTCAAGGATGTTGCAAGCTTTAAGGATGTTACGAGCTTTAATGATGTTACAAGCTTTAAGAATGTTACGATCTTTAAAGATGATACGAGCTTTAAGGACCTTACGAGTTTTAAGGATGTTACGAGCTTTAATGATGTTACGAGCTTTAAGAATGTTACAATCTTTAAAGATGTTACGAGCTTTAAGGATCTTACGAGTTTTAAGGATGTTACGAGCTTTAATGATGTTACGAGCTTTACGAAATTTAAAGCTTCAAGGATGTTGCAAGCTTTAAGGATGTTACAAGCTTTAAGGATGTTACGAGCTTTAAGGATGTTACGAGCTTTAATGATGTTACGAGCTTTAGGAATGTTACGATCTTTAAAGATCTTAAGAGCTTTAAGGATCTTACGAGTTTTAAGGATGTTACGAGCTTTTATGATGTTACGAGCTTTAAGAATGTTACGATCTTTAAAGATGTTACGAGCTTTAGGGATCTTACGAGTTTTAAGGATGTTACGAGCTTTAATGATGTTACGAGCTTTACGAAATTTAAAGCTTCAAGGATGTTGCAAGCTTTAAGGATGTTACAAGCTTTAAGGATGTTACGAGCTTTAAGGATGTTATGAGCTTTAATAATGTTACGAGCTTTAATAATGTTACGAGCTTTAATGATGTTACGAGCTTTAATGATGTTACGAGCTTTAAAGATGTTATGAGCTTTAATGATGTTACGAGCTTTTAGAATGTTACGAGCTTTAAGGATGTTACCAGATTTAAGGATGTTACCAGCTTTAATGATATTACGAGCTTTAAAGATGTTACGAGCTTTAAAGATGCTACGAGCTTTATGTATGCTACAAGTTTTAAGGATATTACGAGCTTTAAGGATGTTACGAGATTTAAGGTTGCTACGATCTTTAAAGATGTTACGATCTTTAAGGATGTTACGAGCTTTCAGGATGTTACGAGCTTTAAAGATGTTACGAGCTTTAAACATGCTACAAGCTTTAAGAATGTTAATTACGAGCTTTACGGATGTTACGAGCTTTAAGAATATTTCGAGCTTTGAAGACGTTACGAGCTTTAAATATGTTACGAGCTTCACAGATGTTACGAGCTTCAAGGATGTTACGAGCTTTAAAGATGTTACGAGCTCTAAGTATGCTACAAGCTTTAAAAAAGTGACGAGCTTTAAGGATGTTACGAGATTTAAGGTTGTTACGAGCTTTAAAGATGTTACGAGCCTTAAGGATGTTACGAGCTTTAAGGATGTTACGAGCTTTAAAGATGTTACGAGCTATAAAGATGTTACACGCTTTAAGGATGTTACGAGCTTTAAGGATGTTACGAGCTTTAAAGATGTCACGAGCTATAAAGATGTTACACGCTTAAAGGATGTTACGAGCTTTAAGGATGTTGCGAGATTTAAGGATGTTACGAGTTTTAAGGATGTTAAGAGCATTAGGATGTTACGAGCTTCAAAGATGTTACAAGCTTTAAGGATGTTACAAGCTTTAAGGATGTTTCGAGCTTTAATGATGGTACGAGCTTTAAGGATGTTGCGAGCTTCAAATATGTTACGAGCTTTAAAGATGTTACGAGCTTTAAGGATGTTACGAGATTTAAGGATATTACGAGCTTTAAAGATTTGACGAGATTTAAGAATGTTACAAGCTTTAAGGATGTTACGAGCTTTAAGGGTGTTACGAGCTTTAAAGATGTTATGAGCTTTAAGGATGGTAGGAGCTTTAAGGATGTTACGAGCTTTAATTAAGGATGTTACGAGCTTTAAGGATGTTACTACCTTTAAGGTTGTTATGAGCTTTAAGGATGTTACGAGCTTTAAGGTTGTTACGAGCTTTGAAGATGTTACGAGCTTTAAGGATGTTACGAGCTTTAAGAATGTTATGAGCTTTAAGGATGTTACGAGCTTTAACGTTTATTATGGGCTTTAAGGATGTTACGACCTTTAAGGTTGCTACGAGCTTTAAGGTTGTTACGAGCTTTGATGATGTTACGAGATTTAAGGATGTAAGAGCTTTAAGGTTGTTACGAGCTTTGAGGATGCTACGAGCTTTAAGGATGTTACGAGATTTAAGGATGTTACGAGCTTTAAGGATGTTACGAGCTTTAAGGATGTTACGAGATTTAAGGATGTTATACTTGGCTATTTCTTAAACAGGGTATAGTACTCACAGACAGAAAAAAACAAATTGTTTAAAATTATCTTTGCTGGGGAACACAGGGAATTCTATAATGTTGAGAATACAAGGAAAAACAGGTTATTTTATACCTTATCCTACTCAACCAATTTTTGAAAAAAATCAACCACTTGAGGTTGTGTCTCGCTATACCGCGATCCACAACCTTATTAGCTTGAAAATTACTCATATTTGTTCAATTTGAGACCAAAAATGTGCAAATGTTAATGTTTAAACAGTCATTTAATTCCCAATAACAGTGGTAGGCCTATAATCGGCTTATAAAACAGATTAAAAACGACTATTGTCGTGATCAGCAGGCAAAGGGTTTAATTTGTTGTTTTAGATAATGTCATGACAGAGAATATTATTCTAAGATACCAAAAAATTGATCAAAATAATTATGATGTCGAGATTTTTCACTCATTCTTACTCACTGAATATCTGCATGGTATTCCAAAGTATTGATATAAGTATTGAATGATTTTTATTATTATTATTTATCACCGTGTATTATACGTCTCTATGATGCGCCTACATATGAATGGGCTAGATCGGGAGCTTATGTCGATCAGTTTTTTAAATAACTGTCTCTTATAACATAATGTTTAATTCCAGAACTGGCTATGCTGGCATGAATTTTGCTAATTCATGTATATGACCATAATTATCATTAGGCCTATTCTTGTACATATCCTATTAGAGTTAAAACTTATTATATAAACCCCAAGTCTAATAAAGGATGCTAATATCATGAATGCTAAAATTGAGTTAATATGAATTTATCTACAGATCAGTATAATAAACGATCACTATAATCTTTATTCACTACAAGCCGCGAATTGCTATCGCAATTCTCGCTTTGTAGTGAATGAAGATTATTATTATTCTGTGAAACTCAATGACCTCGACCTCCTCGACCTCACCGAGCTGGCTAATACAATGAAGTATGGGGGAGGGTTCTTATATAACCCTTTTTTCACCGAGTGACGTCACTGCGTTTCAGAGAATGAAGTATGGGGAGGGGGTGTTATATAAATTATTTTCACGGAGTGACGTCACTGCGTTTCACAGAATGAACTATGGGGGAGGAGGTGTTATATAACCTTATTTTCACCGAGTGACGTCACTGCGTTTCACAGAATATCTATTACCGTTACCAGGTTACTACTATCAGCGTCTGTGCTTATTGAGTGAGCAGATCGGAGTGATATGCCTACGTACATAGCACATGTCAGCATGAATCGACAAGAAACAAACATCGTGATCGGATACAACGTACCGACTGGAGAACAGAATATACCGACTGGAGAACAGAATATAAGAATGTAGGCTACCATATTATATATATTCCTAACCAGCCAGTTATCTAATTAAACCCTTTAACCGCCGGTGCCGCATATATTCGGGTTTTCATTTTTTATTAGCACGTTAAGTACCACCTCTTAAACATGTTAAAGATAAAATATGACATCAATCAGCAATTTTTTGAAAACAGTTGACCTCCATTTTCTCAAATCTGAAGAATTTTCACTTACTTGAAGCTGTGGATCGCGTCAGCGAGACACAACTCCAAGTGAGTGAAATTTCAAATTGAATAATTTGGCGGTTAAAGGGTTAAAGATTCACCCACTTGGGACCGTTCAACAAATACATAACGCTTATAGAGGGCGAGGAGGGGGGGGGGGGGGGGTTGGTTGCGGGATGCGTTACGAAGCCTGGTCAAGTAAGAGTTACGAAGGGGGAGGGTTCAAAAATCGTCTAAAAAGCGTTACGTAATTGTTGAACGGCCATGTTGAAGTTGTGCCTCGCTGCCGCGACCCAAAATTTCAAGTGGGTGAATATTAGGCCTACTCATTATTCTTTGCATCTTTGATACCAAACACTCACATATTTTGATGATTCAACACATATAGAAACCCAAATAAAACATACATTGGCATTCACATTGGCAAATTTCAATTTAGGGGACCAGCGTAGGTTAAACCCACTAAGAGGACCAGCTCTGGTTGGATCCACAAAGGGGACTCGCGTTGGCTGGATCGCCTAAGAGGACCAGCGTTGACTGGATAACGAAACGGATTAGGGGCCGTTCAACAATTACGTAACGCTTTTTTGGGATATTTTTAACGTTGTGTTGACTACGGTCCGTAACGCATCGCTCAACCCCCCTCTCCCCTCTAGGCGTTACGTAATTGTTGAACAGCCCCTTAGCTCTGATGAGATAAATCATACAATGTTATTTCAACATTTAAATACTGTCATCAATGCAAATTGCAATCACTCGCCTTATCTTGTCATGTCCCTTTATTAAGAGTCGCGCATCTTTGGTCGGTTGCGTTCTCAGAGGTGTAGTTAGCTCCTACAACCGTCTTTCTTTGTTAATAAAATTCAAAATAGTTTATGGAGCTATCGCAAGCTTACAATGGCAGCTTAGTGTAAACGTTTATGTCACCAAGATGCAAAATTTAAGTAAAGCTCTTATATTAAATAATGTGTTAGATTATATGAAGTTATATTAGCCCTGATATAACAATAATTGAACTGCTGGTCTATAGCAACCACATCGTTAAACATGGTTATATGCCTACACTGTGCACAAAATGACAAAGCATTTTCTTCAAGGCTGGTAGATGAGTTGCAGTTTACCCCCTCCCCCTCTTTTGAGTCTGAGTTAAGGTATTATCTATCTGTGGTTGGGACGTGACCAGTGCTCGTCTGATCAGAGACAGCTGGCGATCATGGTTAGGTATCTGCTGCTTCACGTTGCTCTCCTACAGCTATGTGCCCTATTATCAGGTAAGCAAATGGTCATTAGGGTTATGGTTAATTTTGTTATAGAGACCATGGCTATAATATATAGGTATGTATTGTTTCCCGTTGCTCTCGTACAGCTATGTGCCCTATTATCAGGTAAGCTAGGGTTATTAAACTTTTCGATCTGAATTTTCACCCACTTGAAGTTGTGTCTCGCTGACGCGAACCACAATTTCAAGTGAGTGAAAATTATTCAGAATTGACAAAATGGAGGTCATCTGTTTCAAATATCGCTGATTGATGTCACATTTTATCTTTAACATGCTTAAAAAGTGGTACTCAATGTGCTAATAAAAAATGAAAACCCGAATATATGCGACACCGGCGGTTAAAGGGTTAATGTTAGGGTTAATTTTGTTATAGTAGAGACCACCTACTGCTAATGGTGGCTCTCCTCCAGCCATGTGACATGTTATATCAGGTGAGAGAGGGTTATTAACCATTAGTGCGCAGAATTTATTTTGTATAAACCATGGAAACCTAAGGGTTTTTTTCAATTTTAAATCATTATAAACGTCTTACCGATTCATTTGAATACCGGTACCTATGTTATGGGTTTACGGCTATTATAAATATTTTTACTCTAACAGTGCGGGGATCGATTTTGACGTCCGCACACGTCAGAATCTGACGATCCTCGTACTGTAAGTGTTACTGTAATAGCGATAAAAAATGCGCATAAATAAATATTATGAAACATGAATATCTTTCAACCCTTTCGTCTTTAGACGTCAGCATCTGCTGCCAGAATGCAAAAAAAACTACACTACACTGAAAGAGTAAAATATTTATAACGCCGTAACCCATAACTCCCAGCAAACACCAGACGTTGTCCCGCTGTTGGTTTGATGTTGGCCCACCGTCTACGACGCTGGCCCAACATCAAACCAACAGTGGGACAACGTCTGGTGTTTGCTGGGATAGGTATTCAAATATAGCGGAAAGTAATCTATGATGATTTGAAATTGAAGCAAAATTTGATCTCTTATAATTCAGCGCTTGAAGGGTTATTCATCAATATTACCAACCAAATGTACACAGAATTAAAATGTCAAAATGGGCCAAATTTAACCCATGCGCTGCTCAATTGTGTGTTTCGGTTTTTCGTTAATTAAATCTTGAATTGCTAACGCAATTTATAGCTTCAAATGACGACAATAATATTTACCTTTGAAAAATAAAACAAATTGGATTTTTTACGAGCGTCGTTAGCCGTGAAAATAAAATTAAAAATGTTTATGCCTGTGGAACTGATATAACCTACCATATGACTTAATTTTACAAATCCGAGCTATTTTCAGTTCAAAATTTAATCCGAAGCTCCAGGAGTCTATCGGTTTTCAACATTTGTCCTTCACAGAATAAATACGAAAGAAAAATTAACTTAAAATTTGTCAGATTGACATATAATATGGGCGCGTCGTCGTTCGTGAAAGGTTTTGGTGACACTTTCGGATGAAGTACGTCTTTTTCTACAAAGATCGATTAATAATAGGACTTTCAAAAGTGTTTCAGTGCTTAGAGTGGTATGATAATGGGGCATATACACACTATGAGTGGCAAGGGGTTTTGTCAAAAAGTATATTTTGCAACAGATATTTGGACCAATATTGCCAGCTCTTCCCACAAATACACATGGTGACATTGGTTGGGGTGAGGCTTGATATGAGTGTTAACCTAATGTCATGGTGAGGTCATCTCAAGGTCACAGCAAGGTCAAATAAGCTCAAAATGGTTGAACATAGCTTATTTTTGTTGTTTTTGCTACAATTATGTTCACTTGAGATGTCTATGGTGGCTTATTGCTTATTTCTATTTTTCATTCAATTGACGATGGACTATCCAGCTTCCAATGACGAAAACTATGTATCTGAGTAAAAATTGACACCTATCAGTTTGTAGTATTTGATAAACTTCCACGTTACCTTCCAAGAGCTATTTTATCAATTTCAATGACATTTTATTGGTCAGCTGACACATCCTATAGTTTTTGTATCTTATACAGCCCACATTTCACTATATCTTGTTCTTTGTATCTTACATGAAACGTTGGCCCAACAGTAAACCAATGTTGAACCAACGTCTCATGTTTGCTGGGTATATGCAGCCCAGATTTCACCATACCTTGTTCTTTGTATGCTTTAGGCCTACAGCTCCGATTATATCATGCCTTGTTCTTTGTATATTATGCAGCCTATATCGTGTTTTTTAACCCAGATATCACCACATCGTGTTTTTAATTTTTTGCACTCCGATGTCACCATAGGCCTATACCTTAAATTGTTTTGTTATATTTTATACAGGCAATATTTCACAATGCCTTGTTTTTTTCGTATCTACAGCCCAAATTTTATCATACCGGTATATTGTACCTTGTATCTTCCACAGCTCAGATTTCCCCATATCGCTATGGGGCCTGCTCCATGGCAGGTGACAGACAGGCCGGAGTTCCAGGACAGTCACTGTTTGGTCTCATGCAGTTCAGACAGCTGGTGAGTATCTATTATAGCCTATATTAGTTATACCAAAATATATTGTAGACCTGGAATACTTAAACTTGTCATGAGATAGATAGATAGATAGATAGTATTTATTTGACCTTTGACAAAGAAAAAAATTACACAACAATATATATACATTGGTGGTCTGGAGACTCTTTTTAAGGTCGATTGGGACCGCTAGCAAAAGAGCCACCGCAAAACGTTCAGACAACAACAATTTTAAAATGAAATAAACATATATACATATGAAAAATATAATGATTTTTAAATTGTAATAAGAAATAACAGTTAAATATTGGCATTTTTGCATGAATAGCACTGTGCATTGTTGCACGTACTTGAATATAAAGTTATAAAGTATTTTTTTATATAATTAGAGAAACCTTTAAAACTATGTGTTTGAACTTTATCATGAATTATATTTGGCGTATGATTTATTTTCTGAATTAGATCGTATCGTAAACATTTTTTGCGAAATTCCCTTCTGGTTTCAATTTGTCTAATATTTGAACAATTCCTGGTATTATAATTGTGTAAGTTGGTGATCTGGTCTGGACAAAAATCTTTAAAAAAATCGGGTACATTACTGTGGATACATTTAAAAACAAATTTGTGTTGGTTGAGTTAAAAAATATGATTGACTTTTAATAGGTTAAATTTTATAAATATTGGGTCTGTATGACTAAATATAGGACATTTATCAATTATTCTAAGAACCCTTTTTTGAAGTTTATATACCCGTTTGAAATCATACCCCCACGCAAGAATACAGTAATGTATGTGTGGTAGAATCAACATGTTATACAGTGCTAGTAGTATATTATTGGGTAACGTAGTCTTTAAACAATTTATTATTCCCACGGACTGGGACATTTTGTTACATATTTTATTAACATGTGTTTTCCAAGTGAGATTATTTTTTATAAGTAGGCCTAACAAGTTGAATTCATTCACATGATCTATGTCATTGTTATTAAGCTTAATATTCGGTATATGAATCTTTCTGGGGGGTTTATAAAATAACATGAATTTGGATTTGCCGCAATTTGGTGATAACAAATTAGCCGCCAGCCAATCAGCGACTTTTTTCATCTCTGAGTTAATTTTTGTCTCTAGTATTTGTCTATGTCCTGTTTGTTAAGGTTAATTAAAAAAGTGGTATCGTCCGCATAGGAAATTAATTTAAACAATTTTGTTGATTCGGGTAAATCGTTAATGTATACTAGAAATAATAGAGGGCCTAAAATGGATCCTTGCGGTACACCTGTGGTGATTGGAAGTAAATTTGATTTGATTTGATTAATTTCGACGTATTGTTTTCTGTCAGATAGATAATTTCTCAGTAAATTTAGATACATGTCTTTTATGCCAAGAAAGCTAAGTTTATGTAGGAGAATGTTATGGTCTAAAGTATCGAAGGCTTTAGATAAGTCTAAAAAAATGGCTAGCGGAACTTGCCCACTATCCATAGCACCTGATATTCTATCGACCAATTCTAGTGCTGCAAGTTCCGTTGAGTGATTAGATCTAAATCCATATTGACTTCCATATAGAAGATAATTTTTAAAAGGTATGAATTTAATTGTTGATGGATAACTTTTTCATATATTTTAGAAATGCTATTGAGAAGTGAAATGGGTCGATAGTTATTGACAGTAGTGGGGTCATCTTTTTTAAATAATGGTACAACTTTAGCAATTTTTAGGCTGTCTGGAAATATGCCTGTTTCTAATGATTGATTGATTATTATGGTTAATGAGGGAACAATCTCCTGTTTTATTATTTTTATCAAATTGTTACTAATATTGTCTGGTCCAGCACTTGTTTTAGGCTTTAAACTGTCAATAATTTTGCTCACAGAGGCTTCGGTAACCTTTTCAAAAACCAAACGTTTTTTTGTAGGATTTTTTAGATAATTTGAATATTTATTTAAACGAGATTTTGGATGGCTGATTTTTCTAGAAATGTCCTGTCCAATATTAATAAAATAGTTATTGAAATGGTTTACAATATCAAGCATATTGCTTGTTAAATTGCCAGCTATGTTAATATTATCTGCGAATCCTTTATGTTTTTTTTTATTTTTATTTAAAATTGTAGAAATAGTGGCCCAAGTTTGTTTTAAATCGGACTTATATTTAAGAAATATTTGTGAATAGTATTGTTTTTTAGCGATAAATATGGTACGTCTTAGAATATAATTGTATGTTTTAAAGTTTGTTTTGAGTATACGATAATGATTTGATTCTAAAGGACTTTTACATAGATTTTTATACATTTTATCTCGCTTATTAATCGATTTTACAATAGCAGATGTAATCCATGGTGATTTCTTATGTTTTCGTTTGTTTATTTTTTTCTTTTTAACTGGTAGATTATTTTGTTTAGCATTAATGAGAATGTCCTCAAAAATTTTATAATTTATATTTGGATCAAGTGATTGACTGTTTGTCACCTTGTCTACAAGATCTGCTCTTTCTATTTCTTCCTTAAATTTCATCAAAGCTTTCGAGGATTGGTCGCAAGTAAATATATAGTTAGTTGAAGGTTTAATGTGCGTTATATTTTCAATACTTAAATAATAAGGGAAATGGTCTGATAGTTTGGAAGTCAGGACACACGTTGAACTGTTACATATTTTGGGTGATAGTTTACAGACAAAATTGTCGAATAATGATCCACTGCGTTCAGCAAGTCTCGTGGGAAGAGTAATTTGAGGATAAAACCCAAAAGAATTCACTGTGTCTAAAAATTCACAAAAAATAGTTTTACTTGCTATTTTCAGTAAGTCAATGTTGTAGTCACCAGCCAGTATAACTTCGCTATTACGAGTGTTTAGTGTGGAAAGAATGGGAGTGATGTCGGAAATAAAAGATTGGTAATTATGATTCTGGTTACGTGGTGGTCTGTATATGTTTCCAACAATAACAGATTTATTTAAATTTTCCCCAGTTATTTTAATAAAAAGACTTTCCCAGAAGGTCGAGTCGGTATGTAATTCCAAAAATTCAAATTTATATTCGGTACTTAGATAAAAGGCTAATCCAGCATGAGAGCTACATCTAGCAGGTTGAAAAATTAACTCATGAGAAGATACCATATTGTTTATAGTCAGTTGCATAATTTTATTTTTTCCTTGTTTTTTTGCAAATTGTTGTTGCTATGTGGGGATATAACGCTGTAATGTGATTTATTCTTATAGGCCTAAACAATTTAATTGAATTGAATTCGAGTAGCGTTTTCAAGCTTATTATAGGCCTACTAAATTATGACATGCCGATCACAATACTAGCTTTACTAAGGCTTAAATTGTAGAAGAAGAGCCTTAATATAAAACGCAAAGCGCGAAATTATAGC
The DNA here is from genome assembly GCA_964017125.1 of Flabesymbios commensalis. Lineage (NCBI taxonomy): Eukaryota > Metazoa > Annelida > Polychaeta > Terebellida > Flabelligeridae > Flabesymbios > Flabesymbios commensalis. The sequence continues at coordinate 93,089,300 of OZ024908.1, forward strand.
AGTTACATTTCCCTATAAACAAGTACCATGTAACGTATTAAGCCCTAACCCTCCACCTGTCAAGTTTCCTAATTTAAATTTTCACCCACTTCAAGTTGTGTCTCGCTTCCGCGACCCACAACTTCAAGTGGGTGAAAATTACTCATATTAGTTTAATTTCAGACCAAACAATTGCAAATCATGACGTATAAACACACATTTTGTTCCTTATAACTGTGATGTAATCGGCTGACAAAACAAATTAAAAACGACCATAAACCTTGATTGTTTTTATTATTTAGTCAATTATAAACGTGTGTTGATCTGTGGTAATCTATTCGATCAGCTCAAGGAAAATGAACCCATACAGTATGTTACAATAATAAAATAGAATAATGTTCGAAGATTTAGTTGTAAAAAGCATTTGATAATCGTCAAATTTAGATATTTTGTTTCTTGTGACTGTTTGTGACCAATTGTGACTAATTATGACTAGTTTGAACTATAATTCTGACTATTTTCCAGTTAAACGGACCAGTTGAAGTGAGGTTCAACATCACAGGTTTTAACGTTAATGACGAGTTCCGATCTCATGGTCTTTACATCCATAAGTACGGTGACATCAGCAGCCCTGACCAAAGGAGTCAGTTTGAGTGCCTTAATGCGGGTCCACATTTCAACCCTCTGGGAGTGAATCACGGCGCAGCGGATAACGACATCTTCAACAAGTTAGTGAAATAATGCAGACCCAGTTTAGCTTATATGTGCAAAAATGTGGTCAAAAACCCTATTCATTTTATTTTTACCCTAGTAGATTTTGGGTGTTAAAGGGCCTAGCTCAGGCTAAAATCATAAAAAAATCTGTGATTTTATTTGATCATTATATGACCATATGATGTAAACATGTCCATAGACTAGAACTGCAAAAGTTTTTCCTTTCCAGCGCAGGAATGAAAAAGTGTCTGAACATCAAAATTTGTATTGTTTTTATCTCGAATTAAACAAACATGATTAATTTTCACCCATTTGAAGTTGTGGGTCGCGGTAGCGAGACACAACTTTAAGTGGGTCTATATTTAGATGAGATGACGTAGTGAGAACAGTGTCAGGGATTAATACGCCAATGGTATCTGTTTTTAGACATATCGGTGATCTGGGCACGTTTACTGAAGACTCGAACGGCGTGCTGGAGGGCAGATTCTTCAACGACGCTATTTCACTCCACGGGATCTACAGTGTATTAGGCCATATATTTACGGTATGAAAATACAAAACGCTTCTAAAAGTTTATTTTTATCAATCTGAAATCATCATAAATGTCTTGGTTAGCTCTTCGTACTTTATTTGAATATATATGTTATGGGTCTACTGCCATTATATAGTTTACTTCTTTCAGTGCGGGGACCGACTTTATATGTCAGAATCTGACGTCCACAGACGTCAGATTCTTACATATAAAGTCGGTCCCCACACTGAAAGGGTTGAGGTAGCAACCCTTAAAAACCTGAAATATTTTTATACAGATCATACAAACCACAAGGGTTTTTTTATCAATTTGAAATCATCATAAATGTCTTAGTTAGCTCTTCCCGCTTCATTTGAATACCTATATTATGGATCTACAACCGTTATTTTTATTAATTTTGTCAGCGCGATGATCCACTTTTGTCAGCAGGTTCTGACGTCAAAAGTCGAGTTTTCTTAACTTCTCTCATTTCCATTAGAAATCTTGCGATCCACCTAAGTTCTCTAATGAAATGAGAGAAATAAGATACGATTTTTAGTGACATGGAACTAATGCAAAGGGATATCAACACTCAAACGATTGGCTATATCCCAACTGTCCCTCATATATTGGTCTTAGCTTTTCTCAACTATTCCTTTTTTCCATTAGAAACGTTAAGGTTGGTCTTGCTTTTCTCAACTTTCTCTCATTTGGAAACGTCAAGGCTTGTCGTAGCCTTTCTTAACTTTCTCTTATTTCATTTGAAAAAGTTAAGACTGGTTTTAACTGTTCTAATGGAATAAGAAAACTTAGGGTAAAGTCAAGGGCAGTATACAGTGTTAAGAGCCGTGTTTACGATAGGAAAAAAAACACATCAGTTTTTCATTGTCAACGTGGTGACCATCCCATTGACAATCCTTAAATGTGTCGTATATTGACTTTCATTTCCATTAGAAAAGCTAAGATTAACAGTGTTAACTATTCTGATGGAAATGAAAGTAGATATAAGATAGATCTGATGAAGATTGCGGTCGTTCATCATGATCATGCTGTCATATTGTTCATGTTCACCATGACCCAGCTGAAAATATTGGTAGTCTCTTGTTCACCAAACTCTCAATAAGGTTAAACAAATGACGCGAAAAAAAGTGTCAAAAAATGTGTTCTTAGGCGAAATGTAGGCCATGTGTAGGCTACAATGAACAGTAGCGTTTATTTATCAAAAAAATCAAAACATCAGAACACAAAAGAGCACGAAAATGTAACATTTTAAACATTGTTTAAACACACAGTGCTACATTATGCTCTAGGACACATGTTTCCAGACGTCAGATTATGACGTCCAAAGACGGTCCCCGCGCTACAGAGTCAAAACGCTGATCACGACTAAAGTCGTTTTTAACCTGTTTTATTAGTCGATCAAATCACTGGTATTGGCAATTTGCTAATCTTGATGTTTAAGCTCTAGACTTGTATCGACTAAGATTTATTATTCTTGTTTTTACAGGTGTCAGTCGGACCAGATGATCTTGGCAGGGGAGGCGACGAGCAGAGTCTGATCAACGGTAACGGAGGCCTTAACGCCGGCTGCTGCATCATAGGCCAATCAGATGATATCCTGTTCCAATTTGACTAGGAATGAGGAAGTGATTTGTACTGCAATCAACTCTTGTTATATTAGATTTTTCTGACTTTTCTTGCACAATGCGTTAAGATCTATTACAATATGATAGCATGCTATGGCCTACAAAAAGTCCGCTGTGTGATACAATTGGAGTAACAATTCCATATTACAAGCAATTTGGGTGTCCATTTTCCTAGTGTCGTTACTGCTTCAAAATGCTGTGACATAAAATGTTCAATAAACGACATCAAAATCTGCATTACACCCTAATGACATTACATTCTACATTACACTTTAATAACATCACATTTTACATTACACTCTAATAACATCACATTCTACATTACACTCTAATAACATCACATTCTACATTACACTCTAATGATTGTTTAACAATTACAACCCTGAAATATTCAATTATTTTTGTATTAATCATGGAGACTAAAGGGTTTTTTCACTTTTAAATCCTTATAAACATCTTTTTTCGCTTCATTTGAATAAATATATAAATGCTTTTGGTGGGGCGAGCGTCTTTATAGTCTGATTCTGATGTCTAGAGTCTATCCTCGTGCTGTAAGGGTTACAGCGCTAAATCAATTTAATTATTTCTTTTTAAATAAATTGAATAGAAAAAAATTCACCCACTTGAAGTTTTATCTCGCTACCGCGACCCACAACTTCCAGTCAGTGAGAATTATTCATATCTCTAATTTGAGACCAAACTTTTCAAAATCTTGATATTTAAACACTTATTTCATTCCAAAGATTTGTGATTTGATCGGCTAATAAAATGGATTAAATACTGCTCACCTGCTTAGCTGTGTAAGGGTTTTAACTCTTACAGCGCGGGGATCGACTTCAGACGTCAAAATCTGACGTCTGTAGACGTCAGACTCTGACGACTGAAGTCGACCCCCGCACTGTAAGAGAAAAAATATTATAATGGCCGTAGATCCATAACATAAGTATTCAAATGAATGGGAAAGAGCTGACTAAGACATTTATGATGATTTCAAATTGAATAAAATCCTTTGATCTCTATGGTTTATATAATCAATTCAGCGTTTTAAGTGTTAAACATGAGTATGCTGGATATATG